>WSFP011429870.1:0-21777 GCA_009831015.1 Picea engelmannii | reverse complement strand
AAAGAATTGTTGATTTCCTGTGACATATGGGAACAAATCCCTAATTACTTGAGGAATAGGAAACTTGTGGGTTATCCATATTTCATTTGATCCCTCAACAGAGAAACCTTTTATATAAACTCTATAATAATACATGATTTTAGGTGGCTTGTCCTTGGATTTCACTTTCCCATTCTTTGGTGTCCTATTAGGTTTTACATGTCACCCATAAAGTAGGCAGAATGAGAAGAAGTTATGCAATGCACTCAAGTAGACAGAGCACTTGGATTTTATGGTGCAAATGAATTTGGGCATCTAGCCTTAAATTGGGAAGATATTCGCTCTGGTGCTCTTGAACAAGAATAGTAAGTTTCATGAGGACATGAAACACTTTTGGTTGAGGGGAGATGATGGGCTTAGGAAATGACATATTTTTTCCACCTATTATCTCTCTGTCATATCTCCCAAGGTTGTGAAGGAAACTGAAAAAGGTAACCTCAAACCAATCTTTTGGTCGGTATCTAGCCCTACCAACCAGAGAGGGCTCTCTCAATTGGTCAACCTCAATGAGATGACTAAAAAAAATGATCTCAGGATAGGTATTGGATACAGTGAGGATTTTTTATAATAAAGTGGGGGTTTTGTTGGACAATGGGTTTGAAAACCAAGAAACTAGAATAATCACTCTTAAACATCAATTGTAGAGGTCAAATAGGGGAAATTTAGTTGGAAATGTATGTCCAATTGAATATCATTGTAGTGTTATGATTGAGGAAAACAAAGGTAGAGGGTAAGTGAGAAATGTAATGTGAATTCACCTATAGGAACATTGAAACAATTAATTTCCAAATCCTACAAAAAAAACATGAAATGAATTATGTTTCAACAATTGAGATAGATTTAGCATAAGAAAAACATGGGATGAACACAATTTACATAGAAAAAGAAAACACATGGATAGAAACTCTAACACAAGAATCCCTATAAAAACTTGTTGCAATCTGTATTAAGTTTCTGCAAAAATTCACTACAATGACTTCCAAATATTCAAAAAAATACTATCCCCCCCCCTTTTGATTACATTGAGTATACAAATAGATGCAAAATTCAGATCCTACCTCCAAGGGTCGAATCCTTCAGATTAGGATCATTTTCCTAAAAGATATACAACAAAAACACAAAATCTGGGAGGTTGAACTAATTCCCAAATTTACATCATAAATGACTATGACCATCCTTATTTGACTCAATTACATCATATTACCTTTTACAATTCAATCTACTACCTTTTACTTCGACCAAAACAAGAAAAATTCAAAAATATGAAAGTTTGGCAGAAACGCAGTGTCCAAAACTGCATAAGCATCGCACCAGTTCAAGGTAGTTTTGGCCAAATTTTAGGAGTCCATTTTGAATTCTGGAAACTAGGTCAATCAGCCCCACTTTTCTACTTTCCAATGAACCATCAAGATTGATAAAATACCAATGGGAAGGCCTTAAAAAACTATTTTTTCCAACCTTAATCAGAAGCGTCACTCTATGGGTTTCACTGCACAGAAGGGTCACATTGTGGGTTGCACTGCGTAGAAGGATCGCACCGTGGGTCACACTGCTCCGAAAATGAAAAAAAAACCCTCTTTTTTTCACAAATTTAATAATTGTTGGTTATTCCTAGATTCACCATCCTAGTGAAGTGTTGGAATTCTTAGTGAAATCCAAATTGTCTAGGAATAAGACCCAACTCAATCTCTATGGTTAGTGATATGTCTACATGTGAAAATTTATTTACTCTAGAAAAAGGTAAGAAAACCCATGGCTAGGCAATAAAAACTGGATTCGAAAATAATTTTATTATGGGCAATGTCTTCTAGAAATAGAATACGATCATTGTTATTTGCAATAGAATTAGTAAACCCTTGTTGGGAATTAAATACATCCAGGACTTAGTCAATGGTGACTTGGAGAGGTTACTCAACTTGTTAATGGCATGAGCCTTGTTGGGAACCAAATCCAAGATTCCAACACTATAATCAAAATTCTCTTCACTATATCCGATCTAAACTAATACTCATGGATTATAGCATCCATGGTTGTGAAATAATAAGTGCAATTTTGTTATGGAATTTCACTTTGGAACAAGACAAGAAGCTCATGTGGGGATTTTAGAATTTCCCATTGATTGTTCGAAGGAATGCTTAAATGGTATGTTGGGTCATGGAATGCAATCATTGTTGGTTATTACTAGATTCACCATTCCCATGAAGCCTTGACATTCTTAAATTGGAATTCAACCATTGGGTCCCCGTGACATATTTACATTATTCAACGAAATGCAAGTCTTGGGAAGAAAACCTAACATAATCATCTTGGCTAGTGTTCTACCTACATGTGTAGATTTATTGGCTCTAGAATAAGGTAAGTAGGTTGATGCAATTCAATCATTGCTAGTTATTCCCATGCTAGGAATCCCCATGAATATTTGATATTCTTCAATGAAATGCAAGTTGTCCTAGGCATAAACCTAACTTAATTATCGCTAGTGTTCTACCTTCATGTGTGAATTTATTGTGTCTAGTATAAGGTAAATTGATCCATGGTTATGCAATAACAATTTGATTTAAATGTAATCATTATGTGGGTAGTGATCTTGTATAAATGCAATGAAATAATTAATAATTATTATAGAATTAGTAAACCATTATTAGGATTGATATGTAGCAAGCACTTAATCCATGTTGACTTGGTGAGGTTCCTCGACTCATCATTGACATGATTCATGCTAAGAACCAAATGTAAGATTTAACACCATAATCAAAACTCTTTCCACTATATCTAATTTAAATTAATATTGATGGAATATTACATCCATGGTTATGCTATAAAATTTGTATTTGGTTATGGAATTTGGCTTTGGAACAAGGTAAGAATTTCATGTGGGGATTTTAGCATTGCCCACAATTTTTTCACAAAATGCCTAAATGATATGTTGGGTCATGGATTGAAATCATTGCAAGTTATTCCTAGATTGGAAATCCCTATTTAGACTTAACACTCTTCAATTTCAATGGAATCATTGGGTCCCAAATCCTTGACATTCTTCAATGAAATGCATGTCCTAGGCATAAAACCAAACTCAATCATCATGGTTAATGTTCTATTGCATATTTATTGGCCTTGGAACCAAATAAGTCGATCCTTGGAATGAAATGATTACTGTTTATTCACAAAGTCACCATCCCCATGAAGCCTTAACATTATTCAACAAAATGTAAGTTGTCATGGGCATAAAACCCAACTCAAACATTGTGGTCAATGTTTTGTCTACATGTACATATTTATTGGCTCTAGACCAAGGTAAGTAGATATATGGTTATGCAATGCAAATTGGATTTGCATGTAATATTATTGTGGGCAATTGTTATGTATAAATGTAATTCAATCATTGTCGGTTTGGATAGAATTAATAAACACTTGTTAAAAATGAAATGAGGAAAATACTTAGTCAGTAACTTGGTGAGGGTTCCTAGACTTGTCAATGACATGAGCCTTTATATAAACCAAATACAAGGTTCCAACACGAGAATAAAATTTTTTATACTATATATTTTCTAAATTGATAGTCATGGAATCTTAAATCCATGGTTAAGAAATATGAAGTGCATTTATTATGGAATTTGGCTCTAGAAAAAAGTAAGAAGTGCATGTGGGGGTTTAGCATTTCCCACTAATTGTTCAAAATAATACCTAAACAAGATTTTGTGGTAATCATTATTGGTTATTCACATATTTTCCATCGTCGTGAATCCTTATCATTATTTGATTGGAATGCAATCATTAGGTCCCCATGAAGCCTTGCTATTCTTCAACAAAACACAATTCCTAGGCATAAAATCCAACTCAATCACCATGGTTATTGTTTTTTCTACATGTGCATATTTATTGGCTTTGGAAAAAGGTAAGCATATCCATGGAATGAAAACATTGTTGGTTATTACTAGACTCACCATTTCCATGAAATAAAAAAATTATTCAATAAAATGTAGGTTATGCTAGGAATAAAACCCAACTCAACCATTGTGGTTAGTGTGATGCCCACATTTCTGGATTAATTTGCTCTAGAAAAAGGTAATTAGATACATCGTTATCCAATAAAAATAGGATTTGAATTTAATGTTGTTGTCGGCAATGATCTTATAGAAATGTAAAGAAATTATTGTTGGTTCGGATACATTAGTAAACCATTGTTTGGAATTAAATGTAGCAAGCACTTACTCCAGGGTGACTTGGGTAGGTTCCTCAACTTGTCAATGACATGAGCCTTGCTAAGAACCAGATAAAATATTCCAACACCATAATCATATATAATGCATGAAACATCTTGAGTCCATGGTTATTCGCTTTACATACACCAAAATAAATGTATGACTCTAGAATAGAGGAGAGTCAAGATGACATCCAACTTCTAATTGTCATGCAGAATGAGCATTTAGAGAAAACATGGATAAGAATTAATGCATAATGTTATGAATTCTATCAAAGGTTATCCTTTTGAAAATTGAATAATGTTATGAATGTTATCAACAAATATCCTTTAGAGCCATAGTTATGGAATAAAAAATGGATTTGAATGTAATGTTGTCATGGGAAATGGTCTTGTATAAATGGAATTGACATTTTTTTTTTTAAATACATACATGTCGTCGCTATTGCGGCTTCTTGGAGCATCACTCCCATAGAAAAAACGTTGGAGATGATCCTCTTACCATCAGTGGAGCGACGTTCCCCTATGTTGGTCTAATGACACCTAGAGACATCGCTCCCATAGAAAAAACGTCGGAGATGATCCTCTTACTGTTGGTGAAGAGTCGTTCCCTTACGTTGGTCTTATGATGCTTGGAGACATCGCTTCCATAGAAAACACATAGGATATGATCCTCTTACCATCGGTGTAGAGACATTACCCTATGTCGATCTTAAGATGTTTGGGAACTTCACTTCCATAGCACACACATAGTGGAGACCAAAAAAATGGGACGTCAGAATTCCGATGTCTATGACGTCATTGTAGCGACGACTATATGGGGTTTGGACAGTCAAATTCGAGATGACACTTGTCCACATGAAATGTTGCAATATAGACGATATCTATGGCATCGGAAAAACAACGTCATGTGAAATTTTTTTTGAGGGGGTCCATTGTTTGTATTTCTCCCGACAATATAAAGTGGCAATTGCGTCGAATGCACCATTGGAATTTTACCCAAATGTACTAGTGCATGAAGATATTTATCATCCATCCATCTATACTGCATATGTAAAATATGGTCAAGTGGGATTTATTCTAGATGGAATTTGGGTTTATTCTAGGTACCTTCCATCTATGTGAGTCACGAAGGTGGAAAACATAGAATTCCCAAATGTGACCTTGGAAATCAGGCTTTCATTAATGGGCTGAGAGGGATATTTCTAGGTTCAAATCCTACATTGATTCTTCATTAAACAGAGTGTCACAGGCCCATCTCTATCGACTTATTCAAGGGCCACATACTTTGTGATCTAGCAGAAAACCAGTCAAGTTCATGAAAGTGAGCATTGTTTTCAACACCACTAGGGTTTAGAAGAAGCAAGTTCCTGAAAATGAGGATTTTTCAACCCCACCAAGGTTTGAATTCTCTAAAAAGTGAGTAATAGGAATTAGTATAACACCACGAGTTTTGTGTCCTCAAAAAAGTGAAGGAAACACATTGTTATTCTTAGTGCAAACAAACTTTGTATATTATGGTATTAAGGCCAACCCTATATATTATTGCTAGGTTTGGTGCAGGAAAAACTTGACTGGGCGGGGGGGTTTTTCACATGTCCTACAATCTTAGCCCCAAAATCATGTTCAAATAACAAGGTTTTTTTTTCACAAGATCCACGACGAAGTCATGGGTTCAATCCCAGGCTTACACATAAACCATTTTGAATTAAAATAAAACCCTGCAAAAAGTAAAATGCATAGGTGCTCACCAATTTTGGCGGAATTGTTGGTCACTTGAGTGCATTTCACTTGTCTTTGTCTCTCCTATAGGTGGGTTCTCCCCTGTCTCTATCTCCAATAGTCATTTGAGGATGTCTCTATCTCCAGTAGTTGCTCGTGCTGTCTCCATACTAGTGGGATCAAGCCTCATTGTTAGTGGGTTTGGGTTGTCTCCTTTCTAGTGGGCTCGTGTGAGTATATGCAGGGGAAAAGGTAGAGAACGAAAGGAAAAATTCTCATAACAAAGATATTATTCCCCTTTCTAGATTCGAACCAATGACAAACAGAAGGAGATAAGGGGAACATGTAGCTCACCTTAGTTATACTTAGTACCTAGTGGTTATACCACCGAATGAAGAATGCACTCTCAAACTAACCAAATCCCTAGACCCATTGGATCTTCCTTTCCCGATGTGTTACAAGTGAATTTCTTAGGTGCGTGTTTTGTTTGTTTTTTTTTATTTCGTTTCAGTTTTTTTTTAGTTATTTTCTATGTTTTATATAACATATATTATATAATGATTATATATATAATATAAGTATAGTATATTATATATTATATAATTAAATATATTATATTATATGATAATGAGGACGAGGACGAGGAGGATGATGATGAAGATGACGATGATGGAGACGATTAAGGTGTGCTGGAGGTTAGGGATTAAGGTGTGCTAGTGGGTTGTGGTGTTATACATCATAGTGTGTTCATAATCAAAATGGATATGGTTTATAGTATATTAGGGGTGGAAATGGGTTCAAAGTCCTTCTAGGTCAATTCTAGATGGAAGGCATGCACACTAGTTTCATCATGGAGAAAAATATTTTGAAGGTAAACAAGGTCCTCAAAAATTCAATATTTTCATCAACTACCATAGTCACATGTGTATTGAATTGTAAGTACATACACACTCCAAGGTTGAAGTGAATCATGCTAGATTCCTAAAACTAAATATTAAAGTTATAGATGACCTAGAATGTGAGTAATAGTGTTCATTTATAATTATTTTCCAAAATCCTTCTATTGCCATGTAAAAATGGTAGAAGCCTCTTGAATATATATGTTCTTTCTCCATCAAGTACATCACTATTGTACCTATTTCCCACTTGTTTGGTAGGGAAATACTATATGCATAAGAAATTCATTCGAACTCAAAATTATTACAAAATATTCTTAACAATATTGAATCAACCTATGGCCTCTACACATGAAAAAGAATAGATACAGATATTGATGCACAAACCCACCACACCCTCAATATAAAAAAGCTCTAGATTATGATCCACTGACGTCACTCCTATACCACATCTTGCATAGTATTTTTTTTCATTACAAGATGCTCATTATAATTGAATTATATTCATTGCCTCATCTAATGGCACCACACCCTGAATACTTACTATCTCATTCATCATAGTTTTTAGCATAATACACATGAATTCCATGTAATTTGATCAAATCACCCACCTTAAAAATCTTGTCGTCATCATGACCATATTGGGTAACCATTTCCATGACAAACACCACATCATAATGACAACTATATTTTTAGATTATTGGTCCCTCAAAGGTACTAACCATGATGCTATATGATCAACTTAGTAACCAATGGATGGATACTAATCATGTGAGAGTTAATGTCTCTAATTTGAGTTCATAACTCCATGAAACATATAATTAGGGATAGATAGTGGAACAACCCCATACAAATTGCCTCCCACTATAGCTCTTTATCTTTATGATGTGAAAAATTGTAATAGGCCTGCCTAAAAGACAACTTCCCTATCCCCTTCATCAACCAAGTCATGATGCATATGCAAGATATGAGGCCCTATCCCTCATGTATGGGGGCTTTAGGGTATAATCAAATATAGATTTGATAGTCTGATAATGCAAGACCATGTTCACTAGATTGTGGGGCACCTTCACCTACCATGTTATACCTTTCGATCTAAAAAATGTTGAAGCCACATTTTAGTGTGTAATGTTCTATGTTTTTTACGATTTATCCCACATTATCTTGACTTACCTTGATGATCTCACTAATTGGTCAAATAAATGACCGCAACACTTAGAATACCTATGAACTATTTTCTTATGGTGTTACATGCATAACATTCATTTGAACCCTCTCAAATGTGTCTTCTACATCAATTTATTCACCTATTGGAACTCATTGTCTCCTATAAAGGAATCATGGTGGACCCATTAAAATTCAAATCCTTAGTGAAATAATACCTCCACAAACATTGCACCATTTACAAAACCTATAGGGCAAGGAAATTTTTTTAAATCCACTACATCATCATAACCATTCCATTCTCCATGTGGGGGATTGATTTCATGAAATGTAACCCAACATTTGGTCGTGGCCAAAAGTACATCATCATGGTCATTGACTATTTCAAAAAATGGGACAAGGCCATGCCAACCTATAGAAACATGGATGACACAACCACTCGATTATATTTTAACCATGTCATCACTTTCTTTGGTGTCCCTAAGAAATTGCTCTTTGACCATGGAATTTTTTTTAGGAATGAGGTCTTCCAAGATTTGGCTTCACACATGGGTTTCACACATGAATTCATGTCACCTTATTATCTGCAATATAATCTCCAATTAGAGGTCATAAACAAAATCCTCAAAACCATGTTGTAGTGGATAGTAAAGTGGACCGAATTCAAGTGTGTGTCCATGTTGTGTGTCCAATCTTGGGGGAGAATCTAAATCTTCTCCATTGAATTGTGATCATTACTATCCCATGAGGATTCTCAATTCCCCCTTTCAAATTTTCTCCCTCTTTGTTCATGGAGAAACTTGTGTGAAACCAAGGTTGTTATCCTTGCAATTGGTGAGAGAACCCCATGGAATTGTGGCTATTAAGAGCTTGTGAAAATGGGGGATTTTATATTGAGAATTATAAGAGGAAATGAGATGGTTTTGAGGGTAAATACATGGCTAGAATTTCCACAACAGTTGAA
This sequence comes from Picea engelmannii, assembly GCA_009831015.1. Classification (NCBI taxonomy): domain Eukaryota; kingdom Viridiplantae; phylum Streptophyta; class Pinopsida; order Pinales; family Pinaceae; genus Picea; species Picea engelmannii. The sequence goes on along the minus strand of WSFP011429870.1, from coordinate 12,791 downwards.
TAAAAGAACACAATATTGCAACCTTATTAGTGTTTCTCATGGATTGTTTCACATGAATATTTTTCTAACAACATAGAAGACATATTTCCAACTCTTATTAGGGAGAAATCTAGTAACATAGTGAGGATATTGTGGAAATAAGTCCAGTAACATATTTCCAACTCTTATTTTTAATTTTAATTACTCTCTTTCTCTTTAGTGCTAGGGTTCTTTACGGAATTAGAGTGGTGAGATGGTTTCTTCCTTAGGGGAGAGATTGTTTCTTCCTAACTGGGATTACTGTAACATGTTAGGACCTACATCATATAGTGAAAGGGGGGTCCCTGCTATTACTATGGAAAAAGGAAAATATCATTGCCTCCAACCAATAGTATCTTGCTTTTGGAAGATGAAATCCTACTATGGTTTGAGGCAAGTATGGGTAGGGGAGAAGAAGGAGAGAGTTCCCTCTACTTCCAACACAAAAATTGAAGAAACACAAACTTTTAAAAACAAAACGATTATTCTCACATTAGCACTATAAATTCAAGTGTGCAGAGTTACTCACCATCCTCTCCCTCACCTTCAATCTCAATGTCACCTGATCAATCCCTCCATTTAGTCTCGACGTCACTGTAAATCCCTTCTCTTGGTAGCAGATTCACTGTAAATACCTCTGCTCGGTCTCATAATCAAAGGGGACCAATGATATAAATCTACAACGCAGGAGGCATTGGCACCCAAATCACTATAAATCCCTCTACCCAGTCTCATATGAAGGTCTCGTGGGTAGGGGAAAGTATGATAGTTTGTGGTAGCAGGAGTTGGCACCAGGGAAAGTATCATATTTTGTGGTAGCGGGAGTTTGTGGTGCAAGTATCAGAGAGTGGGGTATCTGTGGTTGGGTTATTTTTCATTGTGCAATTTAGTTGTTACCATGATATCATGACTATTGTAAGGTATTTTGGGGTTAATATGGATTTTTTTCTCTATAATGCATTAGTTATGGTTGTTGTCCTGATTGAACAATAAAGAATGTATTGGTTCATGTTGAATATTAATGGAATGTGACCCCGACTTCAATTTTTTATTGTCTTTATTTAATATAGTTATGATGTATTATATTATTTCTTTGTATATGTATTGATGGATTAATATAATCTAGTAAAACCTATGTTGCACTCATGAGCATATAGTTTTATTGGTTGGATTAGTTTGTTGGTCATTAAATACATTGATATGGGTTATGATTTAACATGTAACTTATTGCATAAGATTTGAGGGGAAAGTATGGGTATTGAGTTAAAGATCATTCATATTCTGTGACCCTTATGCATTCTTTAGTCTTAGAATAGTTCTTTGAGTGATACCTTCCCATTTATGGGAATTGAAAATCACAATGCTTAGACTACAATAGATACCCTATTTTGGATGTCAATGTGGATCCTGATCTAAATTTGAGCCAATAATGGTGAATTTTATCGAATAGATTCATAGTGTACCCTAGTTTCTTTATCTCATCTACTAATTCTTTGGGGAATTATATTTCCATAATCAACACATTGTTGGATGATTGATTGGATATATGGTGCTCTAGATCCACCTTTTTTATGTTCATTGTATCTATTGTCTTATTTTACTTCCAAGGTTTTTTTTGAAGTAGTTGATTGAATTCTAGGTGAATCAATTTAGTTTTGTGGATGTTTATCCACTTGGCTAACTCCATTTGTTAAATAGACCATATATTTTCCTATGAATATCAACCAAATATAAATGCATGGCATAATATATATGCTTTAGATACTAGTATTTGAATGATCAATTGACCATGGGTGAGACGTTTTTAGTGTTGAAATCCAACTTGAGCATTGTCGTTTTAGAGATTTATTGTATCAACTAAGATCTCTTGTATTTTTTGAGTGTGGTTGATAAGTGTTCCTTTGATCAACTAAATATTTTTGATTGACTACCTTTCTTATTGACTAGAAAAATACTCATATATGTTTTCATGTGAGGTGAAATCATGTTTTAGTCTAATTATTGGTTACACGATTGTATGGAGGAATGATCCATTAGAATAAAAAATCTATTATATTCCAATCATATTTAGATATTAAATGTGGTATTGATTGACAATAATTTGATTGGTGCACTATTTGACCATGTATCATAGTTGGTAAGACCGAGTATTGGTGGTTGTATGAAGAAGTTGGTTGGTTGTTTCCAAGGAATCTTAGAATGTATTCCCAAAAAATAATTTCCTTCATATTGACCAATAATAGCATCAACTTGGAAAACATTGCATGGTCAAATAATTATTGTAGAAGTAGAGAAATAATTCCATTACTATGGATCATAGTTGTATCTATGTTGTTTTTGTGTATATTTCCTTACTATTGTACAAGAAAATACCAAGGATCTATATCCTTGTAAGATTTATTATTTTTCGATATGGAAGTAAGTTCTCTTGACCCAGTCGAAGATTGACCAACAAGTAGGATAGTTGATTTATTCATAATCAACTAGTTTTGTATAAATTGTAGGAAATTTGCAAGAAGAAATATATTCCCTTGCAAGAATCATATGATAGACTTCCTAAACAATCAAATTCCTTACAACTATTGTTTCTCTATTGTGAACACAAATGTAATATTGAAGGATTATCTAGAGACAACCAATACCTAGTTGGAGGAAGAAAATTCCCTCTTTTAGACTAATTTCTTGTAGGGTGTTGGCACCAGGCCAAAGAGGAAAGAAGAACAATCATGGGAAAGAAAGCGTGTAGAAAAATGAAGTAACAAATGGCAAAAGAACAACATGCACACATGAAAGAAAGTGTGCACAAAGGAAAGCGACAGCTGGAGGAGGAACATCACACGTATGGGAGAAAGACCTAATGTAAGAAGGGTTAGGATTTTGGTAATATTCTGTAAAAGGCTGAAGAGCCCAAAATGTATAAATATAGATACGAAAGTATCATATAGGGTTGTTCATTAGTAGTTGTTAGTAATTCTATTTAATGTTTTGAGTGGTATGAACCATTGTGTAAGCTGTTGAGCAAAGGAGATATGAGGGAAGGTATATCTCAGGATTAGACCGCAGGTCGTGGAGCTTGGTGCGATCTAGTTCGCCTCACATAGATCTTACCAAGTTTTGTGGAGAATTGTAAGTGTGAGGCATTGGAAATGCCGAACTATCATAATACAAGAGCCAAGAGCCAAATCTTTGTGCACGTAGCCCAGGAGGGGGTGAACCACGGTAATCCTCATGTAATGTGTTAAATGTATGCATGCCTCCTCTTTCTTTTAGCAATTGATGGTTAAGCTTAATGAATGAGTTAATACATTGTTATGAATCTATTTATACTTTGCTTAAATTAAAATATGGGATATTCATATTCGAATCCAAGGAATAAGTAGTTCCCCTTACAACTCATGGTATTTGACCTTAATCAAGAAACTCCTATCCCCTACTCTGTCCTAGGCTGTAAACAACTAAGTCTTATAGACACCCATTTAAAGCTATCTCGGGTGAGACTATGCAGCGCCTTCCGGGTGTTGTGTTTCCTTCTGGTTCACCAGGAGGGCCTATAGTTTTAGAGGCTTTGTTGGAACCCTCAATGGCATGAAACCTGGGTCAATAATTCAGATAACCCGAGAAAGGAATCGATTAACCAACAAATGGTTCTGTTGTCATGTTAAGAGGAACAATAAAGGAATGAGTAGATGATATGGAATAAGAGCCGAAGGAGTGGAACACAAGAGAAATGAGCCTTTAGAAGGGTATGTTGAGACCTTGGAACCCAACGAGAGAAGAAATCAAGGGCTGGTTGAGAACTAAAGAGCTAGAGTTTTCACAGAAAGACAATAGAAACCCTGCGATCACACTGTGTAAATACCTAGATAAATACATATTTACAGACTTACACAAAGTCTTTTTCTGTGATTTTCCACATCTACTACAAGAGTGGATCTTAAGGTTAAAGGATAACCATGCGATGAACCGGATTCGAAAACTAGATTGGACTCCAATACATACCCAATAGCTACAGTAGGTAAACAACAAATTCACCCTCGCAGTCGAATTTTGGCTTGACATGATTGTGACAGGATTTATCACAGAATTTGCGGTAGAAAAATCACAATCATATAGCACAGCCAGGAAAGAGTTCCTACGATGACCTAGAGGAAGTTACATTCGATCACTATATACTTCTATATAAAAAAGGTGTAATGACAATGGAACCAAACAACTAGACTTCCCTGTGCACATGGGGGAAGGGGGGAAGCACTGATAGAGAGAGGAGGAATGGAAGGAGGGAAGGATATAGAGAAGAAGGAGGAGGAACCCTTGGACCCAATCTTGATGGATGACGACCAACTCAAGTGGATATTGGTGTCATCAGGAACAACGCGTAGTGGAGCACCCTACCAATATAAGGTGAATACCAAGAAGAGAGTCATAGCCGAGAGGGAGGGCTTGGTCAATGATGAGGAATAGGTAGAGGATCTTCGGGCTGTGGAGAAGATTGAGGAAATCTTGTGTCCCACATACTAGAGGATCTTCGGGTTGTGGAGAAGATTGAGGAAATCTTGTGTCCCTATTTTGACATAGATAATGCCCTATATTATCCTATATCTAAGCTCGTTTTGCCTATGTTATAAGTCTATACTAGACTATTCCCTCCAAAAACACATACCTAATAGTTGTGTTCATGTTCACAAGAGATAATTGATGATTTAAAGCATGTTTGATTAGATTTCTTAAATTAATTTGATTAAAGTGTTTTATTTTTTACAGTCCTAATGGTTTGATTTATGAGCAGTCTATCCGACACTACCAGACACCATGCAATATGGTACCAAATCCATTATGGTACCCAAGGAAATTTTGATCTGGTACCAAATCCATTCTGGTACCAAGTCATGCGTTATTCCGGTACTACCTGCTCTACATCCATTCCGGTACCAGACTCGCGACTGTGTGCAATCCGGTACCAGAACCTCTGTTTCCAAAATGTGTCAGTTGGACCAGAATGATGGTGAATATTTCGAGAAGACAGTTGAATAGAAGCGCCCAAATCAGTTTTCAAGTTGCAAGAGACTCCATCACTCATGCACTTCATGTCATGAGGATGGAGTCGATTCCTAAAAATTCGATGTAAATCTTAATTGTAAAATTTCTCAAACTGTTTAATGCTTATCCATAGATATTGATAGTATCATCTTACCTTATATAAGGAATGTTGTATAGATGATAGTTAGTGATAATAGGGAATGTAACGAAGTATACTGTCATAACCAGATGATACCCATTGTTTTTATGTATGAAGTAAAAGATTGTTGATCCAATTTACCAGTTGAATTAATGCAGAAGATATTTTATGTCAATTCTTGAATGTGAGTGAAAATATTTAGTCTGTTACTTTATTAAGAGGTTCCTTGTTGGTTCGGTAAGGGCCCACTACCCCAACTAAGGTAAACCTCCTTGTATATGTTCTGTGTGTTTGTGTGGTTATTTTACAACAACATGTGTGTGATTGATCTTTAATTTATTTTTGGAGTTCATCATTGAGTCAATCGTTTTTGGATTGGTGTGAGTAAGCAGGTGTTAGATGGAATAAACATTTCATTCTCAGATGTTGAAGATGGCCATTTAATGACTTGTAGTGTGGAACTGATATCTTGAGTGTATGATTGCAGTAGATTTAGTATATCAAGGAACCAGAAGACTTCTGCAATAAAGTCTTTCAGTTATACTGAATGCTCCTTGTGCTGGTTTGATTAAATTACATGAAGCTGAAGTTGCTTTGATTTCTAGAGTGATTGGAATTGATTGTTTCGATTGCTATAGGATATAAGCTTCTTAAAGTTCATCCCTTTAAGTCAAGAGCCTGAAATGAACATGCTTGTTTCTTTACGACAACATCTCTTTGATTGGCTGTTTTTTTAAGTTTCATTATCAGTTTTCTCTTCTAAGTTCAAAGATATTTGAAGTATTTAGAAATATTAGAAACAAAGTTTTTTATGTTATTAATTATTTCCTATATGCAACAGACTTAGGTAGGTTACCTGTTCTCGTCACATATAGTGTAACGAATCTTTCGATTACGAATCCCAGACTGACATTTAAATGATTGTAAGATATGCATTAAACATATTTATACACCAACATTTTGGCGTCATTGCCAAGGAGTTGTAAATGGTAATAGGTAGCATTTTGAGTTTTTTATTTGTTTGATGAAGTATTGGATTGGATTTGAAGATAATCTGAGGGTGGAGAGAAGACAGTAAGACGAAAGGTAAGAACCTGTGCATCCACGTTGTTGGGGTCGCTCCAAAGTCAGGTTGTCCTCCTACCTTTAATTAGGAATTTGCGTTTTTCATTCATTTCATTTAAATTTCTTTTATGAGTAGGTATAGGTATAATAAAGGTAGATTTATTGCTCCTAAAATCTCATAAAAGATAGAAAAGCAAACAACAACAAAAAAAACCCCTTATACTAATTCATTGAAAATTCGTGCAGGAAAAATTCTTAGAGGAGAGAGATCAAAGGCAACAATTGAAACAACAGAAAAGGGTACTAAATCTTAAGCCATTGTTCAGATTGAAGACATAAGACAACAAGAAAGAGAGGAAGCACTAGCGACCCCATGCAAAGGAGAAATTGGAAAAGAAGCAGAGGTAGTAATAGAAGAGGATGCATCTGTTGTTGGAAGGCCACACAAAACCTTGGAACAACTAGAGATACCAAGTAACCCAGTGGTGGAACCATCACTCAGTGGAGAAAATTCACCACCTTCCTACAAGTTTCTTGGAGACATGGCAGAAGAAGAGGTAAACATAGCTAATGAAACAGAGACATTTGGATTCCCCATACTGGATATCGCTAAAGATGTTGCTATGAAGAACATTCCATTATCTTCACTTCCTCATTTTCGAGGTATGCCAACAAAAGACCCTGAATCGTTTTTATTTGAATTTGACATATTGTGTAGGAGCTATAATTACACAGATAATGCTCAAAAATAAAAAAATTTCCAAGCTACACTAAAAGATTCGGCACTAAGGTGGTTCATGAGATTAGGGAAACACATTGTTTTGTCTTGGGATGGTATGAAGGAGACCTTCCTCTAGAAATACCAAGATTACTGCAGACCTAGGGGTGCTAGGAATGATATATTCAAAATGCAGTAATCTGAAGAAGAAAGCTTAAAAGACTAACTAGAAAGGTTCTTATACAATTACCAAAAGACTAAGTAGTTTTCCTTAGATATAGCTACAGTTAGGACTATATTTCTAAAGGGTGTGAGGGATGATTGCATTGAAGTGTTAAACCTCATGAGTTCTAGGGATGTATACCAAAATCCATTTGCAAACATAGCAGATTATTCTAAAAGATACTCTCGCAGTCAAGATAAAACAGGGAAGAGTATAAGGGACCCTACCAACAGAATTGTTAAACCCACATCCGGAGGTGTCATTAGGATTGAACTGGGAAATCTATTAGAAAAATTTAAAATAGATATGCTAAACACCATCATTTCCCAACTAGATACCATGAAAATTAAAAGAAAACAAGAGGAAGAAAATGTTGCGTTAGCAATTTTCTGTCATCAGTGTAGGAGGAAACACCCTAAAAAGGAATGCCCCCTTATTGTTATTGAAATATGCGGTCTCTGTATAGAGGATCATCCTACTAATGAATTCCCTTCTCTTCTCGGACTCAAGGCCATGTTCAAAGGAGGAGGAGAACCTGAGACATCCTACCCCCTAGGAGACCATGGAGACAACAAAACCCTAGTATGTTTGCAGACCCAATTACACAATACCCCCAAGAGTAGTGGGCACCCCCCATGTCTTATCCTTAGTGGTCGACACAAACCCAACCTTGGTAACAAGGATGGAGGGGACTTGTATATGGGAATGTTCCCTTCCAACCAACAAATTTTCCCACCTATCCACAATATCCTTTGAATATTTCACAGTTGCTCCTAGGATTTAACCCCCCTGCTCTTCTTCCACCCCCACAATTACAACAACAACTCACACTACCCATGAATCCAAATATGCAGCAACCAATGCAAGCTGCACCCATCAAAAACCCTCCTCGGCCTACCCCTATTCCCACACAACCTATCCCTAACCCAAATAATAGGCCTACACAACCTATACAAAATGTTGAAGTACAAACCTTCCCTACATATGTAATAATGCCAGCTCCATTTAATGGAATTGAATTACGATCAGGAAGGGTTGTAAACAAAAAAAATCCCACTATGGTCATCCAAGAAGAACAAGTACATAATCACACAAATCAATAAGAACAAATAGATGTCCAAATAGTTCAAAGAGAAAAACAGATGACTAACCCATTGAATGAAGAAAGAAACACTCCAGTACAACAAGAAATTCCTTCTCCCAACTCCATTGTAGCAGAAAAACCTCATAAAATGAATCCTCCTTACCCAGAAAGGCTGCTCGTAAAGAAAACTAAGGAACCTCTAGAACATAATATAGAGACTGAACTCAAGAACATATGTGTAAATATCCCACTACTACAGGCCATTAAAGACATACCTATATATGCTAAAATTGTAAGGGACCTTTTCATTAAAAATCCAGGGAGAAAGAGGAAGGAACCTCCTGTCATACGGGTGGCAGGGCAGTTATCTGAATTTAGAACAAAAATGCCATCTAAGTATAGTGATCTAGGAAACCCAGTGGTAACCATAGAAATCAATGGTTTTTCCTTACCTAACAAATTGATTGATCTAGGGGTAGAAATAAATGTGATGTCAGTAAACACTATGAAAACACTGCAGCTAGATCACCTAAGACCAACACAAACATTGTTGGAGCTTGTAGATAAATCAGTCATCACCCCAGCAGGAAGTTTAGATGATATAACAGTGACATTGGCCTCTTGGGAATACTCTGTGGATTTCTTAGTAATCCATCCCAAATCCCCCAAACTAGGACACCCAATGGTACTGAACCGACCTTGGTTGGCCACTACTGATGCATTCATCAGTTTCTGATCTGGAGAAATGACAATTTCCAATGGCACTCAAAGTCATAAACTTATCCTTTCCCCCCCGCCCAACCAGCCACTGAAGTTCCTCTCTGGTTGGAGAATCCCTGTGGGGAGGAGGACTGTACTCAGCCCTTCTTGACACTTGAACAATTAAAAGGATTATAAGATCACTTTGAAGAACAAATCCTAAGTCTATTCTCGGCTGCTTCGGCATGAATTGACTATCCTCAATCTTTCCCTAACTACACACACATCTTTAGCCATGAATTTCAATAAATTTGGCACCCTTCCACTTCTACAATAGCCATTATTTCACAAGTAGGGGAGGGGAAATAATTAGTTGTTCAAGATGTTAAAATCAGTCCTGGAAAATCCTTATATATCAATGCTAGCCTAGAAACAGATCAACAACAAAAGTTGATACAAATGATTCAAGGGAAATCTGATGCGTTTGCATGGGATTACTCTGACATGAAATGGATCCACCCAGACACCTGTATGCATCATATTTACACTAACAATCAGATCATACCTATCAGGCAGCCCCAAAGAAGAATGAACCCAACCTTGAAAGATATAGTAAAATAAGAACTCCAAAAACTCCTACAAGCCAATTTCATTTACCCTATATCAGATATCAAGTGGGTCTCCCCATTAGTTATTGTACCAAAGAAAAATGGGAAATGGAGGATTTGTGTGGACTTTTGAGAATGAAACAAGGACACCTATAGGGACTACTTCCCTTTGCCTTTCATAGATCAGGTCTTAGACACTTTGTCTGGGAAGAGGTATTTTTCTTTCTTGGATGGGTTTAGTCGTTACAACCAAATACAAATTTCACCAAAAGATCAGGATAAGACCATATTCACCTGTCCTTGGGGAACCTATTCCTATAGGGTTCTCCCCTTTGGGTTATGTAATGCCCCTGCTACCTTTCAAAGGGTTTTCTTGGTTATTTTCTCTGATTTAACCAATGATTGTGTGGAAGTCTACATGGATGATTTCACGGTATATGGGGATGACTTCCAACAGGCATCGGATAATTTGGATAAGGTATTGGTTAGGTGTAAAGAGACCAACCTCTCACTCAGTCATGAAAAATTGAGAATGCTTCTCACTGAAGGAATTGTTATAGGTCACCACATCTCTGGTACAGGAATAAGAGTGGACCCTACCAAGATCAACATTATTTCCCAAATCAAGATCCCTATCTCACAAAAGGAAATTAGAAGTTTCTTAGGGCATGATGGCTAATATAGGAGATTTATTCAAAATTTTACAAACCTAGTTGCCCCCCTTTTCAAACTGCTAACAAAAGATGCTGAATTTTGTTGGGATGATCTTGAATGCCAAATATCCTTTGAAATCTTCAAAACAAAACTTTCAAGTGCCCCTGCTTTGAGAGGTCCAAACTGGTCTCTTCCTTTCCATATTTGCACAGATGCCTCAGATACTGCTTTGGGAGTTGTATTAGGACAAAGGGAAGGGCAGATTCCTTATGCTATATACTTTGTTAACAAGAACCTCTCACCTACTGAAGAAAACTATAATGTCATAGAAAAACATTTTTTATCAGTAGTACATGCCATTAACAAGTTTAGACACTATATAACAGGATACAATTTTTTTGTGCACACTGACCACTCAACTATCAGATTTCTAATGAACAAACCTGTTACAAATGCTAGAGTGACTAGATGGTTGTTGTTACTACAAGAATTCAATATCACTATCATAGATAGGCCTAGAAGAGACAAATTGGTTGTTGATTTCTTGTCTAGACTTATTCATACAGGTGACAATACTCCAGTAAATGATGATTTTACGAATGAGAATTTATTTTCCATTTCTACTTCCACCCCTTGGTATGCAGACGTAGCCAACTATCTGGTAACAAGAAATATGCCTCAAAGTATGACATCCAGAGAAAAACAAAGAATTATTCAGCTAAGTGCCAATTATATGTGGCATGAGGATACCCTATACCGAACTGGACCTGATTTGGTAATCAGAAGATGTGTCTGGGAAGACAAAATGAAGGATATATTCAGAGCTTATGATGGCCCATGTGGAGGCCATTTTGCTGAAAAAAGGACATATTACAAAATCCTACAGTCTGGCTATTATTGGCCAACCATATTCAAGGATGCAAAGAAATACGTGGCCAGCTGCGATGATTGCCAAAGAATGGGAAAACCTACAGTAGTTGACGAAATGCCACTCCAAGCCCAAGTAGTGATTGAACCCTTTGAAAAATGGGCCTTATATTTTGTAGGACCTATCAATCCCATGTCCCATAGAAAAAAGTACATATTAGTTTGCACAGACTATGCAACAAAATGGGTAGAATCCAAGGCTTTGTATTCAACTAATGAACAATCTATTGTAGACTTTCTCTTTGAGGAATTTTTCACTCGTTTCAGGGTACCTCGAGAAATAGTCATTGACCAAGGGACACAATTCACCTCAAATTTGGTCAAGGCTCTTACTGAACAATACAATATCAAACACAGAAAGTCTTCACCCTATAACCCCCAAGCCAATGGCCAAGTGGAATCAACCAACAAAGTGATAGAGGCCATCCTCACTAAGAATGTTCAGCTACATCACAACGATTGGGCCGATAGGTTGCTCGAGGCCCTGTGGGACTATAGGATAGCTTGGAGAAATACAACATGCCATACACCTTATGATTTGGTGTATGGGAAACAGGTACTACTGCCCATAGATTTTCAGGTAAAAACCTTCAGAATTGCCATGCAATTGGGAATGGACCTGAACGAAGCTAAAAAAATAGAGGGTATTACAATTAAATGATCTTGATGAGATAAGATAGGATTCTCTACAAAGAACCACCTTGATACAAGAGAAAAGGACCAAATGGCACGAAAAGCACATTAAAAAGAAGTCCTTCCAGCCAGGTGATTGGGCCCTCCTATATGATAGAAGATTCAAAAAATTTAAAGGTAAATTGTCTACTGGATGGATGGGGCCCTATGAGGTTGATATAGTTTATGAAAATGGTTCAGTAAGGATAAATAACATTGATGAAAATTAGACTTCCCTTGTTGTAAATGGGCATCGAATGAAGGTTTATCACAAGCCTCTTTCAAAGGAGGATTTTGTCAAAAATGTTCTTCAGAGTTCCGAAATGCAGCGGATAAGAAAGAGGGTTTCTCCTCCTGCTGACCTACCATAGTAAGTTCAATTGTATAAATTCATTTTCTGTACATAGGTGTGTCATTAGATGGAGTTTTTCTTTATTTTTTTGATATAACTAACAAAAGAAAAAGAAAAAAAGATTTGTTGTGTCCCCATGTAGATAAACAAATAAGGAGGAAAACTACCAGATAGAGTCTTATTTAAGTTTTTCAGACTCTTTAAAATTGAAAATATCGGCAAGAAGGAATTGGCCTGGGCTCTATAAAAATCCACGGGACAGTATAGAGAGTCTTCTTTAAGTTTTTCAGACTCTTTAAAATTGCAAATACCGGCGAGCAGAAACTGGCCCGGGCTCGATAAAAATCCATGGGATAGTATAGAGATTTTCCTTTAAGTTTTTTAGACTCTATAAAATTGAAAATACCGGTGAGCATTAACTAATATAGGCTCGATAAAAATCCACAGAAAAGTAGTAGTTAGGATTATTATTGTTATTGTAATAAAAGAGGAAATGCCAGCAGAAGCGTGATCACCTTGGTTCCAAAAAGAAAAGGGGTTATGTCATCTCAGTAACTGGTCATTACAGAATACCCTCCTATTACAAAGATTTATT
>WSFP011429853.1:0-21778 GCA_009831015.1 Picea engelmannii | reverse complement strand
TCTCAGACTAAGAACCCCAGTCAGATACTGGGGGCCCTAAGAAGGGTCTTTTGCCATGGCACTGACTGTTTGGTCTCAGACCAAGTGTCCCCAGGAGTGCATTGGGGGCCCTTAGACTTTAGCTAGGGTCTTTGCCATCCTCCAGGAGAATGGCTCTTGCAGCTGTTATAAATTTAACAATATATAGTATTTGTTATTTCCCCCACCATATCTTATATGGTTTTTCTAACATTTCTTCATGCGTCCCCCCCCAAATCACCCCATATATTTTTCCATTTCTATGTCCCTCCCTCCCTCCCTCTCTCTCTCTCTCTCCCTCTCCCTCCCTCCTCTCCCTCCCTCTCAACATACTCTGCCTCTAGCCTTAGATGAGAGGAGAGAGACCTTATACTTCATACAAATGTACAAAATAATTCACGATGTATATGCATCGCAGACGATCGTGTCTGCAAGCAAATTGGATCCCACGGATCTCTACAACATAACAAACCTAATAGCAAAACTCTGTTTTATCTCGCTTTGAAAACTCCTTGTTCAAATAGCTTCAAATACATTCAATCTTTGTAGCCTCATCTATCATTACTTGAACTATCAACACTTTTTATATTGCCTCGTTAAAAGGTTTAGAACATATTGGCCAAATTTTGTCATGCCCAATTTCACGCATTTGTCTCAAGTCAACCACAATTCTTGGATTTAAATGAAAATAGTAAACATTGAACAATGATCCACAAATACTAATTATCCATCCAACTACCAAGATGATCCAGTTTAAGGCCTTCAAAGATTCATTCAATCCATGTAAATTTAGGTATTAAGTTCAATTATTGTTTTTTGAGAACATTGCATTCAAAGAGAATATTCGAGGACATGTAATCACTCAAGGATTGCCTCCAGTGTTTGCTTAAATAATTTAGACCTTAACACAATGAATGAAGCACCACGTCTTAGGATGGGTAATGAAACATTCAATTTTTAGGCAAGAATGATCTCCAAAAGGATTTGGGATTAATCTCATCTTGCGCGAGACTTTTTTATCTGTTATATTGATATTGGCACTTTTGCTTTCTAAGAAGACCATGGTAAACATTTTGGATAAAATTTAGCTTTAGAGTGTATTGGTCATAATATGTCTTGTCAACTTATGGAGAGTTCTACAACAAGCTTCATAACATGCATTCTTGGGGTAACAGTTATGTTATAAGTTCTAGTAGTGTGAAAGAGTGAGGAAAGTCAATTAGATCTAGCTTGGGTGGTTATATGGGGAGAAGATGGTATCCTCCCTACCCAAGTTGAAACCCTGTTTGTGACTTGTTTGCCCCTCATGGACTGATTGGCGCTAGCAAGGTACCAACAATCACACTCTCGATTAAATGTTTGAGGATGGGACGAGATGTTTCCAAACCTTTTTAGCACAAGGTGTTAGCTCAACCAATTGTGACCAATGTTGTTGGGCATTTGACAAGTTCTGCACCAGCCGATGCCTAATTCAAATCCCTTGAATTAAGCACAGTGATCTACACCAATGGGTTTACTAGGAATGCCCTCCATGAATGTGGGGAAGCATCCCTTCGATTTCCCTACAATGTCTTCCTTAGAAAGAAATAATAGTGGGAAAGGCATCCAAGAAAACTAACCAAATTGCACAGGATAGTCTATAACTCTATCAACAGGAACTTGTGTCTCATAAATGCTCAAAAGGTTTGTCTTCAATCTTAAGGTTCTCGATGCATTTCTCATCAAATGCTTGGTCACAATGGGTAGTAATAGATTGTTGAGATAGCCCCAAGGTAGATTTTGAACAAGTCTACTGAAGGGATTTTGAAAAGAGAGATCAACATGGTCTATCAAAGGAGGCAAAGGTAGACACTCGGAGGTCAAACACGCTCGACCCAAAGGGATTGAGTAAAGATGTTGCTAAAATCTCAATGTCTAAACATGGCATTGCAAAAAGAATCATTTGCTTTAATATTAGCCCTTTGAAAATTTAAAAACAAGATTATTTTTACAACACGCATATTTGGGCTGCCAAAGGAGGTGTTCAATAATCAAGGAAAATCTTAGGGTGCCCATGGGCTAATTTTCCATGCCTTTTCCAAAAAAACGTTTGTCAATTTCCATTTATTCTAAAAGTGATTTGCTTAAATTCTATAGAATAAAATTATTTTACCTTAAAAATAGCCCAAATTTTATAGAAAATATATAAAAACCTTAGAAATTTGAATATTTTTACAAAAATATCACCAAACATTTTATAGTTTGCATATTAAGACCTATTAAGATTCGCCAATGTTTCAACATTCAAAGATAAATTTCCATCCTTAAAATTATCCCTGTCAATGATGGGTGCAGCCCCAATCAACACAATCAAACATAAGAAAGTTAAGGTCATAGGGGTCATAGGCTTCTCAACCACTACAACAATTCAAGTTGCTAGGAAGTGCCTTCCTAAGATTCAATCACCTCTGTGGCTTCTAGCATTGCCTCCATATTTCAGCAATTGTATTCCATCGGGAAGATTCAATGTAAGTCTAATTTTTATGGTCAAATGAGTGTTGTTTATTCATTTCAAAAGTTGACTTGCGACGAACTAACTACCCAAACTAGGTCCAAGGAATATTTGTTGGTCAAAAATATAAAAAGTAGCTTTGCATTTCCTTTTCCTGACCTTATTGCAATTTGTAGTACATATAATCTTTTTTCCATATATTATAAGATGTATTATTTCAAAAGAAAAAGGTTGTTGTCAACCTAGAGTAGGAAGCAACTAATATTAAGAAAAAATTAACTATTATTAAGAACAAACCAACGTGGGATTGAGTGTTTCATGTTTTTTCTACAAAGGACCTTTTCCCTACAACTTTTGTTAGTAGTTCAAGAGATAAAATATGATTTTAAATGGCAAAATAAGAGTGGTTATTAAATTTATACATGTGCAAGACACCAGTTAATACTAAAACAACCATTTGTTATATCAAAGACACCAACTGAATACAAGGAGAAGTTAGCAAACAACAGCCCTCAATATCGTTATAAGAATAAATTCGTAAAAAGGGAACAATAAAGAACATTTTACACTACTGGATAAACCCGACCCTTTAGCTCAATATCATTTTTGAATCAAGTGCCAGTTGAGTGTGGCAAAAATTGAAATATGTCTCCATAAAACTGCTGCTAATATGAGTGAGTAAAGAAAGAGGTTATAGTTGAAAGCAAAATTTAAAATTCTATAAAATTATAAACCTTCTTAACCATCTACATGTTTTCCTACATGGACGAAAGACTATGAACCACTAAATTGCAGAGAAACCGATACAGTATTAAACCTTGTGTAGAAGTGGCATACCTGATGTATTATAGAGGTGGCAATTTCCCTTGTTTGTACCAACAAGTGCTCCCTGCTTCCCCAGTCAAAATGCAACATTAGAAAACATTCAAAGTGCATCCACAGCTTCCTCACATAATTGAAAATGTAATCAATTCAATTTTCAGTACTCAGCTGGATAGATGGAAGGACATGTGGGCAAACCTGGCCATCAGGAGTATAGCATGCAGCAGTAACCATTTCATGCAGATCTGTCCAGTCAACAACTTGACGGTCTGGAATACTCCAAATTCGCACTTTCTTATCAAGTGAACCACTAATAAAGTATCGATCATCAACTGGGTTGAACTGGATGCATGTTACTACCTCCCATGCCAAAACAGAAGACAAAAATAGATAAATGGATAATCCAAAAGTGTTCTTGCTATCTGAAAATTAGGTACTTCGGGAAAATGGACAGTAATTTACATCCTAGTTAACTTTGTAAGCTATCAGCAACACAAACAACCTAGTTAAGTTAAAAAGATTCAAACTATGGCTGCAAATGGAAAGGGTAAATTTAAACACACATCAAACCCACATTACAAATATTTACCTAGAAAAATTTAATCTTACCATAGTCATTATGTGAAAACACTCTTAGACAACTCTTGCTTGGCATGTACCACAATCTCACTGTCTTGTCCATCGATGATGAAAGCAAATACTGCCCACAAACATATTAAGGAGTTTAGCCAAATGATCAAAAAAGAATCTTGTTCAGCGACTAGCTTTCGAAATTTTCTTACATCTAAGCACACATTAAAACAATGATAATTGTACCTCTTAAAGTTTATCAATCAAATTTTATGCTAGAAAAGCACATGTGCATGCATACAGTCATCGCAGGAAAGATGCATTAAATGGTTTAGATAGACCTAAAAACCAACCAGGGATTGTAGCAAATATAACAGCCCCATAAGAAAGCAAAGTCTAAAACCTAAATTAAAAGGAAATGCATAAAACTACGGAAACGGATACAAATACAGATTTGGATCTGCCAGATTTTTAAAATGCCAGGATCTGGATACGGCAGGTAAAATGCCATGTACAAAAAATACAATAAAAAATTTTAAATTTTAAAACACATATTCAAAGTTAAAAATCAAAACCATTCATGAATCACAACATTAGAACTGAAACCATTAGATAATTTATAAATCTGAAGACTGAAATCATGATGCATCATGCCTTGTACAAAAAGGATAATTGTAAATACAAAATTGGGTGTCTCATCAATGATCACTCTATTGATATGATAATGTTGAGTGGGTATATCCTGAAATGGGTCTACATCCTCGTCATCTGAATATTTCAACTCTACATCATGATCAACCAGTATCCTGAAATGGGTCTACATCCTCGTCATCTGAATATTTCAACTCTACATCATGATCAACCAGTCATCTTCCTTGAAATCCGCCTTAAAAGTTTAAAGATTCCCAGTAGGTACAATGGTAAATGAATGATGTACACTGTTTGAAACTTTGACAATATGCTATAGTCTATGTATCATACTGTTCTAAGAAGACCTTTCACCTATAGTTGGACGGGATTGATCTAATTAAATTATTAATGACAGCCATCCTGTGTGCAGTGTACACAAAGAAAACTGAAAACTGTGTATATACTATTAGTATATATTATTATCTATATAATGTCTCGGACCTTTCCCAGAGCTTTCCCACTACCATCCTAGGAAACTTAAAATTAAAATTTTGATGTCTCAGACCTTTCCTGCTAGCATTATGATATGCTATACAGCCTACAGGCTACAGGTAATTAATAACTTACCCACAGCTATACAGCCTACAGATTAATAATAAGTAAATCTAACTAAAAGTCTAAATAGAATATCTGCTGCTTAGGATTTCAAACAGGTGGCAATTTGCAAATATCCTTAAAAAATTTAAGAAAAAAAACTAAAATTCTAATGTTATTCACCGTGTGAGAGCTAGCTGGCACAAAATCCATTTCGTCTGAATAGGATCCATTTTCAGGCTTGAAGGATCCGTTTACATGGTGTATCCTACATGGATCTGGATGGATCTGTATCTGTATCTGTATCCAGATCTGAAATGGGGATCCACAAACCCAGCCTCAAGCCCCCGTAGATCCAGTAACACAGTCTAAAACTTAATAGCTTCTTACACTTTATAAGAAAATCTCGAGCAAATAAACTAAGAAATAACACTAACTTCCAAGATTATGCCCAGAATACAGAGGCAAATTTCAAGACTTGTAAAGGAGAAACCAATGCAGTAGCTTTTCAATCAAAAAACATTAAATAAAAATGCAGTACAATTATGAATCACCATAAATATACATCAAATCTGAAAATGGGTATATCAAAGAAAAATAGCATGGATTAAACAATAGAAAGACATTCTGACTGTAAATCAAAGGTGTGTAACATACATTAAATCTGAAATCAAAACTGGCATATTAAGGGATTTTCTTTTCCCTGTTCTTTTATGTTACATACTCTTTTGATATTTAGAAGTTCGAATTACTCTGGAAACCCAATCTTCAACTGGACTCTTTCAAAAATCAAGACCACAATCAGGTGCAATTTAAAACACTCTTTCTGGCAAATCCACACCAAATCTAAAACCAGCATAGAGAGAGCAGGAACAGTTAACTAAACATGTAAATACAATAAATATTGATGTTGGCAACTTTTTAAAAAATACAGGCAAAGAGAAGGAACACAGCCCATATAAAATACTGCAATTGCTAGGTTTATTGTATATCACTTTATAAAATGTACGCTCTATATTGTAGCAACAGGCTTTTAGCTCTGCATAGGAAATTCACTGAAAAGATCAATGAACAGATAAACTGATCATTGAGACCCTAGATCAAAGACGTACTATGCAAAAAAGTGACTAAATGTATATTATAGTCCAATTAAAAAGGTTTCTTAATAATTGCACATATGCTATTCAAGATGTAGGATCTAGGCTGAAAAGACAGGCTTGACTCCATAAAATGAAACTGATCTGGTGATTCAGTACAGAGCCGCATGAAATTGCAGCTTCATGGTCAGACATATTTCTAGAGACTAGGCCAGCTATATGGACACATATTTCTAGTCTCGAACTACTAAGAAGATCAATAAAACAGGTAAACTGATCATTGAGACCCTGGATTAGAGACATAATACGCAAGAATGTGACTAACTTTATAATACAGTCCCATAAAAGAATGATTATTTATTGCATGTATGATTTTAAGATATAGTATCTAAGCTGAAAAAACAGGCTTGACTCTGCACAATGCAACTGATTTGGTGATTCAGTAGAACCACATGAAATTGCAGGTTCATGGTCAGACATATTTCTAGAGTCTAGACTGAAACCAAATGGCAAGGTTGATGAAATTGTAGATTTGCTTTTAGAGATAATAGATCAAAGACAAACTGTGCGTAAAAGGTTAATCAAATTTACGACCATCCAAGTGAATGACTACAAACAAAACCAACAAACTGACAGCTCCACAGTGGAGATATTATGCAACAAAGAAATAGAAGATTGTCTTCAACGTGGACCTTATATAAACATAGTACACCATAGGATACACTAAGAAACTGATCTCAAATACAAACATTTATCAACACAGATGTAATGTTAACTTTAAATTACATAGAATTGCAAAAATGAGAAGCGGATTATAATATATTGAATAACCTTTCAATTGAATTTACATAAACGCAGTCCAATGCATCATAAAATATGATCAATAGAGACTAACCTGATTTTGGGACCATGAAAGGTCCAAGACATCATCCATGTGACCTTCAAATGAACACACTGGCTTTTCTGAAAGCAAGAATACACTCTCCGGCAGCAAAGCACAATCCATTGTCGAGCTCTTTCTACCAGAGGTGACCTTTCCTCTTTTCTTTTTATCCACAAGGCTTTCATGCAAGGAAAGCAACTCTGGTGAACCATTGACTGTAACATAGGCATTGGAGACACTGTCATCTGGTTTATCGGCAGATGCATCAAATTTACGTTCTGATTCCAATACCTGCCACACATTAATAATGCGGTCCTGACCAGCACTAGCAAGATAATGGCCATCCAAGCTGAACTTCATTATCCAAATGGAGCCTTGATGAGCTTGGATTTCTTGACGCATGTAAAGTGCTGTTAATTCCTTGAAAGACTTGCCATATTGACGCACTTTCGTCTGCTGTGGCATGTGCAGGAGAATATCTTGACTATCATCTGTGGCAGAACTAGATCTTCTTCCCCCCTTTTCGGAAGAAGTGTCCCTCTCATCGCTGCTCTTCTTATCTTTAGTGCCTCGAATTGTGTGGGCAACAACCTTGATAGTTTTTAACCAACCCCCTTTCTTTTTTGACTTGAAAATAAGCCTTCCATTTGAGTCAGGATCCTCTTTCTCCTCTGCTCGTTCCACACTTTCCCGCCGCATGAGTTCTTGGACAATAGGAGAATGCCCAACAGCTCTCTCAAACTCCTCCATGGTTAGCTGTCTGCCAGTTTCCACATCTCTGAGCTTGTTCCACATGCCATCCTCGCCTACTTCGTTCACAACAAACTCCTTTCCATTATCTAGATTCTTTATCATGCAAAAAGAACCTCCGACGCTATCTGTGTGAGAGACATCGCCAATGCCATCCCTCCTAGCTTGGTCTGCTTCTTTACTACGCTGAACTGCTAAATCCGCAAGCCCAGCATCACTAGACCCAAGGAAAACCTGCACAGAATCCGAATTGCTCTCGTCATTTCTGTCAACTCTGCTTACCAGGCTATTAACCTGATCCCCACCAAAAGACGAATGATTATATTTTCCATGGCCCAAATCCATCTCCTCCTTTGATTGTTTGCCATTGCCCGAATGCAAGAGGTCCTTTGCTGCCGTTGCCATCGCTATAATCGAAGATGCCCGGACACCGCCACCGAGGGGGGGCTTAGCTGATACGGTAGCGAGAGTATTAGACTCTGGATTACTCAAAACCGCACCGCAATTATTTACAAGTCTCTGAATTTCAATGCCTTTGGATAACTTTACAGAAGAATCGCACTTACCGCCTTCTTTACGCCACAACTCGGCTGGATTTGCCCCATCCGACCGAGACCTCGCTATGCTCCAGGCTGTCTCCGCAGGCGTTCTTCTCGATAGCTCGTCGCAGGAAACGGATCTAAACATGTCCCCGGGCGGTACTTGCCTCGTTCTAAGATTCGCGTCACCATGGAACCCCCGCTGCTTGGCAAACGCATGGGAACCACTGGTTGAGCATTGAGTGTCGGGCTGAATTTCAGAAATCTCCTGTTGCCTGAAATTCGCGGGGGGTTCTCGCTGGAGCTCTCTGTCATTGCTTAATCCCAGCTCTCGGAGAAGCCGCTGGCGGCGTTCCCGAACGGAACCGGGCTCGCCCTTCCATACTTCGTATTTAGATGACAACGCTGCTGCTGCTGCCACGGGGAGAATGTAGCCATTTCGAACGGGGTTCGATTTCTGATATTTCCTTACAGCGTTCAAACAATCGCCGTCTTCTTCGGTATCTGATCCGGAAGTGGACGCGATTCGATCCAATGACTCGAAGAATTGATCATCCTCATCGCTACAGCTGCTCATTGTGCAGGCATCGCCTCGAATGCCCGCTCGGTAAGCAGCTTGGGCTCGATCACATGACAGCTTCAATAACAAATCAAAATATACATCAAAAATCTAAACCCTACTTACCCTTCAATTCAGAACCCAGGGCTCCGTCTCTCAATCTTATTCATCAGCAACCGATTCGCAGAAATTCACAGTCGAATCCAAACGAAGCCATTCCCAGACGTCGCGGGATCGATTCTCAGGCAAGCCACGAGAAGATCCGGAGATCCAAATGACGTTTCCTCTTCAAAACCCCCTCCTCCTCTTCCTCTTCCTCCTCTTCAAACCCTGGGGACGATGACGAAGAAGAAGCAGAAGCCCGAAGAATTAGTCCAAAGCACCAAATCCACATCACTTTTACCCTCGGTTAACCAAAACAGAAAAATCCCAACCCGGCATAGTAAAAATAACCTCGGGATCAAAATTTTGTTACCTGACCGGCGACGGTCCGACGCCGGTTGTGCCTGTCGACGGTCGCCTCCAGCGCCGGCAAGTTCCGATCGTACTTAGGGCCTTTCCCTCGACACGTGGGACCGTCCTCGCGGCCAAACCGACAGGTGCCGGCGACTCACCTGATGAATTACAAAAGCCCAGGGTTGACGTTAGAGAGAGTGTGTATTTGCGTGTGGTTTTCGGGGGCTACGAAGTGCCGCTCTCGAGTATTTAATAAATCTAATTAATTCGCTTTTGTTCGTGCGCACTGCGACGGTGCTATTGGCGCGAGTGACTGCAGATCACGTGTTCGAATCCCGGTGGGACGTTGACAAAACCCCGTGTGACTGGGACGCCGGCATCATCATCATCATATTCAGGCAGCCATTCTAGGGCTTTTAATAAAAGTAGACTGCGACACACAGGGCAACGGGCATGGCGGAGGGTAAACTTAACAGGGAAAAACCGTGGAAGCCTCTTGCGTTGCCGGCTTCTTTGAATCTTTCCACGGGCTTCTTCCCTGTTCTGTTATCTTTCTCCCCTCATTTCGTATCAAATCCTTGTTATGATGTACAGGAATGATTTCCTTCGATTTAGTTATAAATCCTTGTGAATTGTCACCAGCTGTATTGCCTGAATCGCCGTTAATTTAAATCTTCGGGATTAAAACGTGAATTCAGGCTTCCGACGCGTGTGCACTGATCGTATAGATATACCTGTGTACTGTCTTCATATCTCCTTTCCCGTCATGTGAGCCGGACTCGCCTGCCCTTGCGGTCGGCAGGAAATCAGTACTTCTAACATCCTCAGTCCAGTCTCATCGATGCCCTCTTAGAAAACGGGATTTTAAACTCGGACGACCTAATTACAGCCAGCTCCGCGTCCCAGCAGAGCAAAAAACGGTTTCGATTCGCTGAATTCCCTATGGTCCGTCGATTGAAGGAACTGAAAATATTTTTACATCACGCGGTGTTATAAAGGACACTGGCATATTATAGTGAAGGGTTCCTTCCTTGTCGTGGGTAAAGAGTTGCTTTTGGTTTGATTCTTTCCCAAAACATTGTTAAAAAGCCCTAACACACACGTTATTTCCAACCAGGCATTATGAAGGAATAATATTATATCGGTTATTTAATCAAGAATATTACAAGGGTTATTTAAAATGGTTGGATAATTTTTTATTATTATTAAAATAAAAAAAAATATTATATACAGTATATTTAAAATGGTTGGGTAAATTTTATTTTTATTAAAATTTAAAATATATATAATTTTAAGTTATTTTAAAAAATTTAGCCATATTTCAATGAGTCATAAGTTTAGCCATGTCTCAATGAGTTTTAAGTTTCTTAGTAGGAGGTGGCTAAGTTATGAAACCCCCTTGTTTATAAAACAATGCTAAAATTTACATAAATATATATATTCTATATTTTTGAAAAACCTCAAAATATATATTATATTAAAAATAATAACTATAATAATATTAAATTTTTGTATGCCCCTGGGGGCAGCTCAATTGGCAAGTGCCGTGAAAATGAAGTTCCATGAGGTTTCGAGTTCAACTCCCCCCGACTTACAATGTGTGCCACGTGGAGGTTATAGTGGTAGCCGTGCCCAACTAGTTGCTGATTCCGCCAGACATAAAAAAAAATAATTATTATTAAATTTTTGTATTAAATTTTTTAATTAAAAAAATATAAATAAATAAATAATTTACACTTTATCCCAATAAACAATAAAATTATTTAATATTAATTACCATTTATATAAAATAAAAATATACACCATCATTTAAAGCAAGAAATTCTTCATGATCAATTCTATAAGATTGTATCTGCTCATCAATGTAAAGCATTTATTACTTGCTTTAGTGTAAGTATTTGGTCCATGTGATAGCATCTCTATAAGATAGTATCTATTCATCAATGTAAAGCATTTATTACTTGCTCTAGTGTAAGTATTTGGTCCATGTGATAGTATCTTTTTTATATATTTTAAGAATTTAGTTTATATGTTAATATTATTTTTAATTAATAATATTATATTATTATTTTTAAATAATTTAAAATTGTAATATTTATAAAAAGTAAAATAATATTATATTATTATTTTTTAATAATTTATTTATTTTGTAAATAATTTTAAATTATAATATTTATAAAAAATAATTTATTTTTTTTTTTTATTAAAGATTATATATATTATTTTTTTCAAATATTTTATTTGAATTTTATTAATATTTTGTTTAATATAAAATATTAATTAATTGATTTATATTATATAATAAAATTAAAATTAAAAAATATATATTATTTCAAAGTCTAAGTTATTTCATTTATATTTTACTTCTCAAAAGTATTATAAAAATAGTTTCAAAAGTGGTATTGACTCTTGAATTACAATAATAAATAATAATAATAATAATTTATTTTTAAGGTCATGGCCAAGTCAGCAGATCAAATTGGTGTATGAGATCCTCTTGTTTGTGGGACAAGAGACCCCTCGGCTCAGCGATTATAATAGTGTTTATATTACATTTCTCAAAAGATGTAGCAAAGACTTTGACATACATTACAAACTTAGTGGCATGTATAAACTTTTTTAGTTCCACCCAATTATGATTTTTGTAAATAATTTAAAATTATAATATTTATAAAAATAACATGTTTTTAATTCCTTATTGAAGATCATGTGGTTTTTTTTTTCAAATATTTTATTTTATTTGAATTCTATTAATATTTTGTATATAATTCCTTATCGAAGATCATGTGGTTTTTTTTCCAAATATTTTATTTTATTTGAATTCTATTAATATTTTGTCTAATATACAATATCAATTAATTGATTTACATTATTAAATGGATTATATTATTTCCAAGTTTAAGTTATCCAATTCATATTTCACTTTCTAGAAGTATTATAAGAATAGTTTTAAAAGTGGTGTTGATCCTTAAATTACAATAATGATAGTGTTTATATTACATTTCTCAAAAGATGTAGCAAAGATTTTGACATACATTACAAATTTAGGGGCATGTGTAAACTTTTTTCATTCTACCCAATTATGATTTGAGAACAAGTGTTCACTATTCTCCCACTTTTTACCCCCAATAATCCTTTATCTTCAAAGGTGAAGTTGTCACTTGCCCATGCTCAAAACAAAATTGAAGGTAAAGTTGTCACATTCCCATGTTCAAAACAAAATTTGAAATAAAACGAGATATGTTCATAATTCAAAAATTGAGTTTAGTGACAATGTTCACTTTCCAACACAATTTTATCATAGAGCTATTTACTGAACTCAACAAAAATGCAAATTTGAGCAAAGGTTGTGTGTAAAATCTTTGTCTTTGGATCTAGGGTAATATATTTACTTAAAACATTACCAATAAACTTACATAAGGCATTCTCAATAATTGAGAGATATTTAGAGTAATGATATTTGAGATAGAAACATGGTAATCTTACTTAAAATCAAGACATATATTAATGATTTTATAATCGAATACATTGAAAAATCGAAATATGTATTAATGATGTTATAATGGAATACATTTAAAATCTCACCTTAATATTTATATGATGTATCGTAAACATACAAAGATATTGTTCATAATACATTACTAATAAATTTAATTAAGGCATTACTAATAATTGAGAAAGATTTAGAGCATCGATATTCGAAAGGGGAGATTGAAAATGTTACTTAGGATCAAGACTTTTATTAATGATTTCATAGTTGAATATGTTTACAATGTCACCCTAATATACATATGATGTATCATAAACACACAAAGATAAAGATCATTTATAGCATGCTTGAGCAGTGGTAGATTTAAATGGAGTGGTATAGATTCTACTCGCAAAAATTGTACGTCACATGGTTGCCATACTTAATAATGTCGCTGAGTAATACATAAAAAATGTACACCTTGAATCAGTGTTATAACACATGACATCTAAAGAATAACACTACTAATTTACATACGATATGCAAATAAACAATAAAACTCATACATCTTTAAATATACTATGAACAAACTCTATCATCAACTATTACCACAACAACCTATCCCAATGTAATAAAATAAAATTACATTTATTAAAAAAAAATACTTTATATACTTTGTATTTTTTTTCCCACATAGTAAGAGCATTTCCACACACAAACGTGTTTACATACAAAAGGAATAAGTTGAGCATTTAAATCAAGGTGGACGTATCACCACAACTAATAAAGGAGAAGCTTAGCGATGGCTTTTCATATAATTGAAACATGATACTAAATCATAAACAAATCAATGGTAGGCTCCTTTGTAAAACTAAATTGTTATCAACCATGTGAGTTGAGTTGTACAAAGTAGACAAACAAAAGAGAGGTGCCTGGCAACGGATTTATTTATTTTAAGGTGTTACAACTTGCAGCAAGGTAAGGATTCTATGCTCACTGACAAACATCATTAAGTTCTTAAGAGGGGCTTCATCTTGGGTGGAAGGTGGATTCCTGTGACAGAGAAAGATCAGCATGACCTAACCTCACTAGGGTGTTGGAAGAATACCTTACATTACTTTATGTGGAGCATGTGCACTATTCCCTCTATTTGTCTTTCATCAAAGGTAAATTTCATCCCCGTCAATTACTTAATCTCACTATAAAACACATGGAAAAAAGCTTTTATTCATTCGTGTCTAATTTTTTTATTGAACGCATGGATAATGTAATTATAAGGTTTTTAAGGATTAAATTAAATGTGCGCACGAGTTATTAGATAAAAACATTTTTTTATTAAATAAACCATCCTTCAATTATTGAAATAGGCCATTTTTAAGATTAAAAAAAATAAAGAACATGATGAATATTAAAAAATTAAAAAATTGTGGATCATCGATATTACAAGTACTGATACAAGTTTTATTTAAATAAGTATGTTCTAGTTTTAAATTTTAAATGTATTAGTAAATTAAGTGAGTTTAATTGTGGGAAACAATTTTATATTTGAGTGCATGTGATCTAAAATTATAATTGGATGGGTGGTATTCTTTGATACATGTTTTAGAAGTGAGGATTTACATTGTGTGATTCATTTCACTAATTTTAATTGTACTTTGTGTATTGAAAGTTAATGCATTGAAAGTTGAGTTGACCACTCTAGATCATGATAAATTGGTTATTAGTGAATGACGTCCATGGAAAATGAGTAAGAGTGAGTGACTTTAATGTTACACTGTAAAAAGCCTTACATACTTATCATTAGTTTTTATCATCATTAATCATTATTATTTATCTTTTTCAATTATTAATGCGCTTATGAATCATTCTATTATCACCTCGTGTGAGATCTTAAGGGCCAATGCTCTTATAGTTTCACTTTCATCTTAACTAGTTAGGTTATGAGTAAGTTAATTAGTGGACAAACTCAATATCTTTTCTACTAAAATTCTTCCTCAACTCTAGTAGGAATTTTGCCACAAGTTAATTAGTTTCACCTAATTGATGGGAACTTTGAAAATAGAACTTTTCCCATGTGGGTTTTGTCCCATTTTAAGACAACCCACATCATCAGAATTTTGAGAAAATGAGTAGATCAAGGTTGAACATTGCTTTTTCGGAGAAAAATAAACTCACCGAAAAAGTTGAGTTTGTCCACTTTCTACTCACTCTGTTAATTTAGATTTTATTTTCATAAACCAAGGAAGGAAATTAACAATCTGGGGTGGCAGGTGTGGGGGGGTGTTATTTTTAACCCCGAAGGAAAACATGAAATTAAATATGCATGAGGTTTGGGGATGTCAACAAACAATCGGGCCAAGGCCTATGCTCTATTGCAAGGCTTACATCTTGCCTCGAGCACGAGAGTCCAAAGCCTAATTGTGATGGGTGACTCCAAAAATATCATAAGGCATTTGGTTTTAAACACCTTTCCAACAATGGTGAAAGGACCGCCTCCCTTTACCTACAAGAATTTACATTCACCTTCACATGATTTTGAATGTGCGGATGTTCTTCCTTGGGATCAATGTGGGATAATGGCACGGGTGGAGGGATATTTGGAAAGGGAATGCATGAACAGTGACCTTTGCATTGGATGGACGGATTTTGGCTCTATGTTCAGGCTAATTCATTTGGTTTCCTTCCCTCACTAGGGCATTGGTAAATTGGTTCCTCTTCTTACCTAGTATTCTTCTAATTTATATGGATATGGTGCAGTGGATTGGGGAACAAGGATTCTCTATTGGATTATCACCTCGGCCAGGGGTTCTCTTAGTTTCATGACTTTTGTTGGAATTACCCAAAGTACGCTCCTTCAGGGATATCTAATATTGGCGACTGGATTTGGTTTGGTTGGACAAAACCCTCCTCGTTTCTTGGCAAAGTTTCTTCTCTTCCCCACAGACATAGTCCTCTCTCATTATTTCGGGGGCAAAGGATCATTTCTCTTTGATCTCCAATATCATCATTTATGGATTGTGTGGCTCTTGTTTTTAGTTCTTTCTCAGCCTATTCATTAGTTTTAATATTACATTACAGAAGGGCAGGTCTTAGCCTCATAAGCTCTAAATCCCAGTTCGGCATTACACAGTTTCAGTTTCATAATGGATCACATAGAAGTATAGGATATTTGGAGGGCATTGAGGAGTGACAAGGAAGCCATATAGGGAAATAAAATGTGTTATTGTAGCAACTACATGAATGATTAAGGAACATGATAATCTGATAACCGCTCAAATTGCTTCGTTTATGGGAACCTTAATCCAATTTAAACGACAAATCTCCACTCTAGAAGCAGATAGTACTATGCCCCGCAGTATGGTTATAAATTTATCCAAAGGGAATCGGTCAAGGGCATCTAGCTAGGTGCAACCCATCAACTCTCACTATGGGAATCCAGGGGAAGATGAAATTGTTCACCAACTCTTGGAAAAAGAAACAATTGTCAAAGTGGATACAGACTTAGCCATAGTAGCTAGGGACGATGCAACTAGTTGACACACTTTTTGTTAGTTTTGTATGTTCTTCAAAGTAGTTTTTTATTTAGGTCAATATTGTAGAATCTATACCTACAAGATCTTTTGGAAGTAGTGGTATTTGTCCTTATATGGCTGTAGATATAGTATAGCCAATAATTCATTTTTGATATCCTATTTTGGACCGATAAAAATAGACTTTATTGTACTATTATTGTGAGCCTCGCTACGACCTTTTGCTTAATATAAATATCCTCCAATTATGATTAAAAAAAAGGATGGAAATTGGCAATCAATGTCTCATGGTCAATGTATATAAAAGTTTAATAACAAAGAACCTAAATCAAAATAACACTTCTTTTTGGAGAAGTCTAAATGTTATACAATTTGGATTTTCTCCGACTATCATCACTAGAATTTAGTTATATAATTTTTCATGAAATTGCAATTTTTCATTACTAAAATTGCATTTTTCAATGCGTAAATGGATTCATTGCCCTAAAAAACCCCTATTGCACCTAAATGTTGCAATCTCAACAATTGATATATGTGATTCCAACAATTCTTCTAAATTTTTAGTCGAATTTTGGGCAAAAATGGTTGAAAAAATATGGCCAGATGATTTGAATTGGATCGTCATATAATTTTCCATCTATCTTGGTACTTTATGGGTGGCAGCCTTTCAAGCCACAATGTCATAGGCAACTCCATAGTGAGTTCCCATTCCTTTGTATTTGCATTTTGATAACTAAAGCAAAGAGACCAAAGCATAGGCTTCACCTTCAAGTTGGGTTTTCTCCCATATTAGGTTTCCCAAGGTAAATCTCGTGTTCATTTGTGTGGATGGTGTTATTTCATTTCCCTGTTCTTTTATTTTCATATTTTAGTTATTTTCTGTATAAAAAATAGAGCAATAAGCTAGAGACAACAAATCTAAGATCTAAGGAAATAAACCTACATAATAGATATTTTAGCATATTATAAGATATGTTGTGACAAACTATTCCAATGGAATATCCACGACAGTTTACATATCATATCGGTATGAGAGCAGTTTTATTTGGGGTATTTGTGGAAAGTTGTAGGATCCATGAATTGGCTTAAGGAGAAAGTCGCAGAACCCTAGCCATGGCGGATGATTTTGTTCACAACAACCCTTGAGATCCAACAGAAGAGACATTTGCAAGGCTGGACAAGTAAGACATCGATATCTCTCGCAATATGACCCTCCTCATGGCAGCTCTAGCAAACAAGCTTAGATCGTTTGGGGAGGGTGGAGGCTCTAACTCAGAGATCGGATCAGAGGAGAAACTAGGAGATAACAAATACCCAGAAAAGGAGTCGGGGAAAGAGCCCGAGAAAGAGAAACCAGGTTCCAATGCCATTACCCCTTCATGGTATTTCTTTAAAATGGAAGTGAAAGTGGACATTAAGCCATACCAAGGTGAGATCGATGTATTAAAGTTGAATCATTAGTTGCAACAATTAGAGGTCTATTTCAATGTCCACCATATAGAAGAAGAGAAGAAGATTTTGTTTGTCAAACTGAAATTAGAGGGCCATGCATTAACCTAGTGGCAAAGTCATATGGAAACACTTAGGTTGGAGGGTGATCCACCAATAACTAAGTGGGAGGAATTCAAAACCCCCATTAATTCCCAATTCCACCTTAATGGGTATGTAGAGTATAGATGGATCCGTTGGCATTACTTCAGGAAAAGGCAAGGGTAGAGTGTGTAAGAGTACACCATCGAGTTCAGAAAGATGGCTATCATGTTGGAATCTCTGCCAAGAACTTATATGTACTCCTCAAGTATTTTGGGGGGTCTACGCAATCATTTTCAAAAGCAGGTGATTCTCTTCAAGCCCAAGACAGTCGACGAGGCATGTGTGCAAGAACAATATCTGGAAAATATAGGCCACAAAAAAGGACAACCAAGTGGTTCCAAATAGAAAGAGCACCAAGATGCTTCGAAGGAAAGAAAGAAGAAGTGGAAAGGGCAAGAAAAGAAGACGTCAGCCACTGCACATCAGTGCAATGATCCAAGTAACCATTGTAACCATTACAGTATTGATGGTCACGTGAAAGAAAAGTGTTGGAAAGTACATCCATATCTAAACCCTAAGAACCTAAGAAGGATGCCAAGAACAAGAACTTTCTAGCCACAGATTCAAGAAATTAGGTAGAGAGAAACTAGGATGTGGATTAGAAGATTGCCTAAACTTCAGTGCAGAAGAAGGTGAATCTTAGTAGCATTCATCACAGGGAAGAGAAGGAGATGACAAAACTCTTCCATATCAAGATATAGTTCAAGAAGACCAAGGTAGACACTCTATTCAATTCTGGTTCATAGGCCAATCTCATAGCAGTCGATTGGGTCAACAAGCTTAGGTTGGAGGTTCATGATCATCTTAGTCCCAATCCATTGGGGTGGGTAAACAAGGATGTAGAAATCAAGGTCACGAAATAGTAAGATCAAATTTGTTGTAAGTGGACATTATTGATGAAGTGGAGTTAGATGCAGTACCCCTTGACATGTGGAGTAGTGTTTGGAAGCCCCTACATGTATATGAGGGATGCAATCTTCATGAGGAGAGCAAACCAATACCGCTTTATCAAGGATGGGAAGTCTTTTATCATCAATTCACATAAAGGTAAATCGAAGATCTCATTAGTAAGGGTCAACCAAGCCAAAAGTTGATTAGTTTTGGTAAGAAATATGTGTTTATTTTCTTAAGAGAGAATAAAGTAGGTGATGAATTGGTAAGAGTAAAGGAATCCCTGGAGGGATGTACTATCAAGAAGAAACAATAGTGGGAGGAGTTGTTGTAGGCATACAAAGGAGTGTTTTGGGAGCCTAAAGGGATACCACCTAAGAGGGAAGTGGAGCATGAGATACAATTATTTCATGATTCCCCATTACCAAATATTGGGTTGTATAAACAATATATTTTGGAAGTAGATGAAGTGAAGAAACAATTGCAACAACTAAGGGAGCGAGGAGTTATTTGAACAAGCACCTCACCTTGTGGGTCACTTATTGTTATTGGAGAAATCTCACCAGTATGGTAAGTTAGATCTCCCTAGGACCTGCTTATTGATACTAGATAAATAGTGGGGATAGACTTCTAATGGTCTTCCCTAGATTTAAGTGAATTCATTTCCTTTTAACCAAAAAGGGTGGTGACCATACCTTTCAATCGATGATTGTCCTCGCGCATCTGACAGATGCAACTCCTGAGATCCAAATCCAACTCCTGCAACCTACTTCTTGCACACAAGGAGACAAACAATTATCAATCTACTTGCTCTTCTAATGTTAGGAAATCCAAATATACTAGATCTATCTTGATATGTGTAACATGAGACCAAATCTATCTTATATAATTGAATTGAACAATGTAGATAGGGGAAAACCAATGATCTATTAATGAAAATGAAAGAAATACATCAAGGCTATCATACATTTGGCATAGATGCATTCCCCTTTGCTCCTTGCTCCTCCTCAACTTCTTAATCAAACTAGGAAATATGATTGTGGTTGCTCTGAATAAGAGAATTTCATCTATATTTGGACAACACAACTCTGTAGATGATTATTCCTCCCCTTTCTCAAGACTTGCCTTCTTTATATAGATCCTTGGAAGAGGCTTGGGAGAGATTTTAGAACCCAATGAATACTCGAACGATGTGAGTTCTTAGGCTCATACCACAGAGATACAACTCATCTCTCACTTACCTCTTCGTAACTTAGCGAATCTAGAAGGTTGTAGGGGTCATTGATTGTTGCATTGTAGATGACCAACGACAATCATCACTTGTTGTCTCATATATGTTTCACAACGACCCTAAAAAAAGTCCCAAATCCTGAGCTAAAGATGTGCTTTGGATTTCATCTTCTATTGGATTCCCTTCTTTCCATGTAGGGTGGAAATTAAGGCTATAACATATGCCCCCTAACATGTGAGGTCAGGAAAGGAATGGATGGTCGAAACACATTACAATAAAATAGTGTCCATGTGAGGTAGCATGAGGAGAGAGCAAAGGAGGTATGTAGGTCAAAGAGTACCTGCAATCAAACACCAAGGATGAATACATATATAGACCATCCCCTAGGTAGACATACTCAAACTCTGAAGAGTATCAAATCATGCCCGCCAAACAATACACTGCGGATCCATGACATGAAATGCAATACCATGGCCACGAAAGAATACACGGTGGATCAATGTCATCAATAAGATAATAGCCACGAGAAAATACAATGTGGATCTATGTCATGAATACAATCATAGCCACTAGCAAATACAATGTGGATCTATGACACATCATGCATACATCAGGAAGACAGCGAGCACCAAGGGAAGTGCCCCCGAAGTCTTCAAAGTATGCATATACAAGTGATAAACTCCATTGCAACTTGGGAGGGGATGTTGTAAAGGAAGGATGTAGCCCCAATCCCAAGGTCTTCATCCAAAACCCTGATGGTATGAATCTACAACATGTGAATACATGAGCTGATGTCGA
The DNA here is from genome assembly GCA_009831015.1 of Picea engelmannii. Taxonomy (NCBI): domain Eukaryota; kingdom Viridiplantae; phylum Streptophyta; class Pinopsida; order Pinales; family Pinaceae; genus Picea; species Picea engelmannii. Next base: position 857 of record WSFP011429853.1, on the reverse strand, counting down.
GCATGGTAGAACCCGTCTGATTACTGATCATTGATGTATATCGTTAACATACGTGAAGGGACCCATCGATGAGGAATATGGACCCTAAGGTACCGAGTAAAAACTAGCGAGTGTGAATAGAGGATCTGATGTCGAACACTCGTAGAATAAATCGATCAAGAGTCAATGGTGTAAATCCATTGTCGATCATGAGGAGACCTGCCACTGAGGACTGCAAGCTCCAAGGTACTAGTTGGTTTCTAGATCCTTGTCCTAGATAATGTGTTGAAGTTTATAGAAAGATATCCATCGAAGGAGATCCTTAATGTATCCCTGATGCAGGAGCATCTCAAGTGAGCCAGCGCGGAGACAACGGACAGCTCGACAAGCGCCCAACACAAATTTTGAGAATGTTTTAGAACCTTAAATGAAACAATTAAATGAAGGCGCACTTGTATAATGTAAACATACCTTGAGCGATTTGCTCTCATCCTTAGCAGGTAGAAGGAATTTATAGTAGTTAATGCAAGTAGATAGAATTGAATGTTAGATTAGACAATTTTAGAGCGTAAGAGGGAAACGGGATATAGACACCCTCCTTGTGTATTGTAACATTATTATTAGAGCGTGAAGAGCATAGAGGAGAAGCAGAGAGCTATGTAGCAGACTCCATGTACAAAAGTTCTGAATTAATACAAGAAGCTGTGATTCAGACTCATGGTGTTCATATATTCTCTGTGTATGCATCTTTGAATGTTATGCTCATGAATGTTTTACTCTTTCTGTCATGCAACTGCTTTTATGCGATGTATGAAAGATTTCTTGTTGAATGTTTGAAATCTGAGAGGAAAGAGGAGAGGGATGAGTTTCAATTGTTT
>ML865928.1:9959-21778 GCA_009831015.1 Picea engelmannii | reverse complement strand
TGTGAACATTGCTTTTAGAATCAAAGTGTTATTTCTGTTGTTATTCGTATATCATTTCAGTGCTATTGTGGTGATTGTTCTGGTTATATTGTTGTTATTCTGCCATTTCTAGAATTTTATTTCTGTTCTGCATACCTTTTATATCTGGTATATTACACGTGGTATCAGATCACTTTCCTCGGAAGAAAGTGTGGGTTAAATTTTTTTTAGGGTAGAGAAGTATTCCGGCGTATTTAAGCCACAGAGATATGTCGTTACGTGCATAAACCCACTGTTGAGGGATTCATACATGAAGGAAATACAAGTGGTACTTAAGCGCACATCTGTTGGCCACCCTTGTGACCCCTTTTGGTACCCCTTCGAGTGGTAGCACATCAGACAACACATGTGTACGGATCGGCCTAGATTACCTAAAGCCCTCTTTAGATAAACCGATCGGTTGCCTGACTGTTATAGTGCCATTGAGAACAACACTCAAGAATATACTCTCTAGTACCTGGGTAGTCAGGTAGTATGACTAAGGGTATGGTCTATCCTCCTTATCAAGTGCCCTGAGATATTGGGCCCAGTACTACTGTTGGACCCCGCAGGTATATTAGAGAGATATAGCACAAAACAAACCCTTGTCTGTAGAACCCTTGAATACCTAACCCTTGGGGAAAAAAACATTAACAAATTAAAATAGACAAGATCTCTTGTCGTGCAACTATGTTCGGGTTGCCAAATAACTATACATTTCTTCCTGGTTAAGAATTTGGGCATTTCATTACCGTAGTATTCTTCAGACCAGAGTATAACTCCACAGGTGTAAAAAAAAAGTCTGGAAATTTTTGCACCATTATTTGAGACCTATTCCATTGGATTCATCTTTTCACCCTTATCACATTCATACATATCACTTTTCAGCAAACGTTTTGACCCCACCGGCCCCATTTCAGTTTCCTCATCATCATGGCCCATACCCGTAGCCAACACCTTGAATCTCACTTCAATACCTTGCAATCTAATTTCACTGAGACCCAACAAGAAGTGAAACAACTCAGTGCCAATGTTGTCGCCCTCAATACATCCATGTAGTCCCGAATGGAGGAAATCAAACAAGACCTGACTACCCATCTTGAATCTGTAGTTTTGATGCTCTGCACCAAGATGCATATCCCTACATATAACCCTTTATCTGACCCACTTTCAGATACTAAAGTTGAACATTCCTCTAACTTTCGGCACCATCACTTTCAACATGACCTATGCCTTCCACGGGTGGATGTGATCAACTTTGATGGCTCGGATCCCACTAGTTGGGTAACCCAAATGGAACATTATTTCTCTTTATACATCATTACAAATGACTTGGCCAAACTCCGGTATGGTGTTCTACATCTAGATCAAGAACGTTGGCAATGGTGGCAATGGAGAAAAACTTCCCATCAAGGGTATATTGCTTCGACACAATTTGTGGTAGAGATTTATGAATGCGTTGACACTGACACCAACCATTTGGGTCGTTTGACAAAGTTGAAACAATCATGAATAGTGGAAGACTTTATAGCTTCTTTTCAGTGCCTGGATTTTCGGACAGAGGGCATGTCTAATGCCTTTTTCGAGAGTGTTTTATTTGTGGCCTCAAGGATGGGATTCAGGCCCATGTCCTCATGGCTCGGCCTCGGAGTTGGGTGGAGGCTACTAAAAGAGATAAAGAATCACAACATGTTGTATCTTCTCAAAACTGGAAACCCTCCTTTATCCCTCGCACTAAACCAGTAAATCCCACTACTCCCTCCGCTCCACTAAAGATCCAAAAATTGACCAGGGATTAAATGGTTGAATGCCAACTCAAAGGCCTTTGTTATAATTGTGATGAAAAATATTTCCCAGGCTGCAAGTGTAAGGAACAAAATCCTTTTATGGCCATCTCAGAGGTTATTTCGGAAGAGGATGTTGAAACTCCCCTTGTGTCTGAGTCACTTGAAACCACTAACATAACCCCTCCCTCAGATCCTCCCAAAGTAGAACTGGTCATTTCCCTAAATCATCTCACTAGCTTCTCTCCTCCCCAAACCCTCACGCTCATCGGTTACATCAAGCATAGGAAGCTCATCATTCTGGTTGATAGTGGAAGCACCCATAATTTTATTCATCACCGCATTGTACAAGAAACTCATTGCTACATCCATGTTGTCAATAATTCCCAAATCATGATTGCCAATGGTGGCTCCATGAAATGTGGAGGGCGTTGTGAAAATGTGTGTCTCCAAATTGGTGACTACCACCTCAAATCTCATATGTTTTCTATCGACATGGGCGGTTGTGACATTGTGTTGGGTGCAGACTAGATAAGGACTTTGGGTCCCATTCTCATGGATTTTAAGGAATTAACCATGCAATTCGACCAAGAGGGCAAACAATATAAGTTCCAAGGCATCATCATCGATTCACCTGAGATCATTAGTTCCCATCGCATGGAAAAGCTTCTCAAAAAAGGTCATTCTGGTATTATTTCCCAACTCCATGCCATACAAGCAACAGAGACACCCTTGGTGTCGCAAGACCTCCAATCCATCCTTTCTAAACATCAAGTGGTCTTTTCCACTCCCTAAGGACTCCCCCCTTCCCATGGTATTCATGATCATTCCATTCCCCTTGTACCAGGAATCCTTCCTCCAAATATCTGTCCATGTCGTCACCCCTTTTTCCAAAAAAATGAAATTGAGAAAATGGTCCAGGAACTCCTTAACTTAGGCGTTATCCGCCCTAGTACGAGCCCCTATTCTTATCATGTGGTCATGGTCCTGAAGAAAGAAGGTTCTTGGCGAATGTGTCCTGACTTTCGTACCCTCAACAAACTTACCATTAAATACAAATTTCCCATCCCTATTATTGATGACCTCTTGGATGAATTGATTGGTGCCTAGTTCTTTACTAAACTCGATCTTTGTTCTGGATCCCACCCAATACGTATGAAAGAGGAAGACATTCCCAAGACTGCCTCTAGAACTCATGAGGGCCACTTTGAGCTTTTGGTCATGCCCTTTGGCTTGTGTAATGCCCCCTCCACCTTCCAAATCCTCACGAATCATGTCTTCCTTCATTTTTTCTTAGTTTTCTTTGATGATATCCTCATCTATAGAAAAAATTGGACAAACCATCTTGCCCATGTGGATCAAGTTCTCCATGTACTCTCTCAGCACCAACTTTTCTTGAAACAATCTAAATGTGATTTTGGTTCCTCAAAAGTCGAGTACTTGGGTCATCTGGTTGGCAAGGATGGCGTCAGGGTGGATTCTAAAAAGATTGAAGCTATGCAAGACTGGACTCACCCAAAGACTCTCAAAAGCTTGCATGGATTTTTGGGCTTAACAGGTTATTATCGCAAGTTTGTTAAGAATTATGGAAAGATTGCAACACCTCTCACTGCACTCTTAAAAAAGAGCTCTTTCACTTGGACTCCAGCCACAGCTCAAGATTTTCAAACCTTGAAGATGGCCATGTACACCACCCCAGTCTTGGCCCTTCCTGATTTCACAAAGACCTGTGTCTTTGAATGTGATGCTTCAAGGAAAGGAATTGGTGTTGTCCTTATGCAAGAGGGTTGACCTTTGGCCTTTACCAGCAAGCAATTGTCTGAAAGAAATCTGGGCAAATCGATCTATGAAAAGGAAATGTTAGCTATTCTACATGTCATTGATCTGTGGCTCCCTTATCTATTGGGGAAACACTTCCAAATTAAGACATACCAATAAAGCCTCAAGTCTTTTCTAGAACAACGCATTTCCTCCCCGGAGCAACAAAAATGGGTGACCAAGCTCTTTGGATATGATTATGAGATAATTTACAAAAATGTCAAAGACAATGTGGTTGTGGATGCACTTTCCTGAAAATATGAAGATGACGGATCCCTTTTTTCTCTTTCCTTCATTGTACCAGATTGGCTCCAAGCCATCTTCCAGGAATGGCTACACGATCCCAAAAGTTCATAGTTGATCCAACAATTACAGTCCAACGCTCCATCTTCCCCAGGTTACTCTTGGCTCCATGATGAGCTTCGATACAAAGGCCGTTTGTATTTAACCAAACAATTCAAACTTAAATACACGATACTTTATGAGCTTCATGCTACACCCGCATTTGGGCACTCTGGGTTTACCAAAACCTATGACAGGGTCAAACGCTCTTTTTTTTGGGATGGCATGAAACAAGACATTCGTAATTTTGTAGCTGAATGTGATGTGTGTCAATGCAACAAGGGAGAAAAAGTCAAATCTCTGAGCACAATACAATCGCTTCTGATTCCACCTGCTATTTGGAAGGATATCTCTATGGATTTTATTGCAGGCTTACCCAAATCAGGAAATAAATCAGTCATCATGGTGGTTGTTGATCGCCTTTCCAAGTAAGCTCATTTCTGTGCTCTTCAACACCCATTTACATCATCCATGGTGGCTCGACTTTTCATGGATCAAGTCTTCAAGCTTCATGGCATGCCGCATTCTATTGTTTCTTATCGCGACCCAACTTTCACCAACAATTTTTGGCAAGAACTATTCAATCTACAAGGCACCCAATTGCATATTAGCACAACTTATCATCCCCGGACTGATGTTCAAATGGAAGTTGTCAATAAGTGTTTGGAAACATATTTGAGGTGTTTTTCCTCGAAAAAGAAAAATCAGTGGGCTCAATGGTTACCCCTAGCTGAATGGTGGTACAACACTTCATACCACACAGCTACACGCATGACTCCTTTTGAAGCGGTATATGGACAAAAGACACCTTCAATTATCTCATACTTACCTGGTGTCTCGAAGGTCCAGGCGGTTGACCAAACGCTTACAGTTCAAGAGGTTATTCTTCATACCCTCAAAGAGAATTTGGTTATGGCATGGAATCTCATGAAGAAACAATCAGATCAAGGTCGCTGTGAACATCAATTTGCAGAAGGGGATCAGGTGTTTCTTTGACTGTAACGTTACAAATACAATTCCATCAAGGTCGAGCATTATCAGAAGCTAGCGTCCAAATTTTATGGTCCTTATACAGTTCTCAAGAGTGTGGGACAGGTGGCCTATCAGTTAGCTTTTCCCAATCATTCTAAGCTACATCATGTTTTTCATGTTTCATGCTTAAAGAAGGTGATTGGAACTAAGTCCCAAATTCAAACCAACCTTCCCAAGTTAGCCGAATAAGAATCCATTTGGCTACAGCCACAAGCCATTTTGGACCAGCGTAAGTGTCACCTGCATCAGAGAACCATCAAGGAAGTGTTATTCCAGTGGAAATATATAACTCCAACAAATGCCACTTGGGAACCAACTACCATTCTGCAACAATTTCCACATCTCAAGCCTTGAGGACAATGTTGTTTTTAAGGGGGTGGACATGTTAGGGTCCTAACCCGCACATAGGTAGAACAATATATTCAGATGTAATAAAGGTCAATATTAATAAGGCCTTTCAATAAAATAGAATAAGTCGAATGTAAGAAGACATAATAGAAGCTTCTGCTTCTAGAAGGATCTTCCTCAGGATGCTTCTTTTGATAAACATATTTAGTATAAATAGGATTCGAGGGTATGAGAACCCTAGCTTGGATATTATTGTAATAGAGCTCTTCTTAACTGGAGGTTTCCCCCTCGAAGAGGCCCTTGAACATTTATTTTAGAATCAAAGTGTTATTTTTGTTGTCATTCTTATATCATTTCAGTGCTATTGTGGTGATTGTTCTAGTTATATTGTTGTTATTTTGCCATTTCTAGCATTTTATTTATGTTCTGCATACTTTTTATATCTGGTATATTACAGAAGCTACCAAGTTTAGAACATATTTGAATTTCATTAATGATAAAGACAGTATAGCCATCACAGTAAAAAGTAGATGCACTGTTGTGAACAAAACTTTAGCAAATAAAACATCAGAATGGGCCCAAAATGCCATAAATCTACTCAACATTGTTCCTACTGCATACCTTTAGACTATTGGCGTTAAATATAGAACTACATTTATTATTTTGGCTAGGAGGGTTATTGCTAAACATAAACTATTGAAATCATTCCAAACCATGGCAACACATATGGAACAAAGTGTACAGGAGTTCAAGGAGTTGTTTGAAGAATTGTTTACCAAAGGCATTACACCATAATTTTTGGGATGGCGAGGGAAAGTTGTATGATCATGAAGAATACAATGCTCATCTAACTCAGTGCAGAATGGATCATTCCAAGTTCGAAACCCTGGAGGAAAATTTGAAAGGAGCTACTTGAGTTGAGCATCTAATTACAGATTTTGAAATCTTGAATCAGTTCAAAACAATTAATCTAGGACTGCCAGTCATGTCATATGTTTCTTGCATTGAATTGGAGATTCTAATAAAGGCAATGAAAAATTATGATATTCCTTCTAACTTGCAATGGAAGGAAATAATCAGGTTGGGTAAGACAAAATGCATTTTTCCAGGGCCCAGTAGATGATGTCCATATGCCACTAAAGATGGCAGATCATGTGGAAGATCGAAGCAAAACAAGTGATTAAGAAAGGGACTGAAATGCCAGAAAATCCAGAATCTGCATCAAGAAACGTTTCTTGCTGATCATTGTAGCCGGTTTCAAAACCGAACAATTTCATTATAATCATTGTAATCGGTTTCAAAACCAAAACATTTCTTTGTAATCATTGTAATCAGTTTCAAATTGAAGGAACTCAGCTTGTATAAATATTAGGATTTCCAAATGTATTAAGGGTTGGAAGAAGTGAAAGGGCATGATTTTAGCTATTTGGAACTTGAATGTAATTTTTTGAAGCTAAATAGAATACACATGCAGATGACATGTATTTACCATGAAAATATTCTAATGGTGGTGGTATGAGTTTCGTCTCCTTTCTTTGTATGTATTTCCTGTGTGCTTAAATTCCATTTTCATAGTCTTCTGTTTAAATTGGATAGTTAAAGACCCAGAATTCATCTTGTGATTCTCTTGGGTTAAGCAATTTAAACGATGTTAAGTTCTTCCTAAGTCAGAATTCATTTATTTAATGCTCTAATACATTTATATGTTTTTCCTTTCTTCTTACACTCTGCAAATTTACAATTTATAACTCAGATTTATCGCCTTATTTAGCCTTTATCCTCTGGAGAGTTCTACCAAATAGTCAGTGGTTCCATTCGTTTCAAAAGTTTGACTCCATAGCCATAAGTGTCCCTCCCCTTCCTTGTCAGCAAAATTATAAAAAAAACCTTCAAAGAAACTAAACCTAGCCATTGAATTGTTATAGAAAACTCATCTATTAAAGACCAAGTGAAGGGAGAGAGCCCTCTCTGAGCTGAGCAGGCTAGTACCCAACTCTAAAGTGGTTTCTAGGTTACCTATGTCATTTGTTTTAATAGTTGAACTAATTTACAGAGTGCTAACACCAGTATCTCAAAAATGCACCATGAAAATCAGTCCACGAACAAATGGAACAAGCCCCCAGATTTCTAAAACGTAAAACAACATCTCTAAATAAGGATTTGCAAAATATTCTCATAAATACATCTTGATGTATAATTTCAAAATTATCTACAAAATTTTCAAAAGATGTCAGGTGTTTCTCAGTTGTAACATGGTGTCCTCCATTGAATAGAGGGATATAATCAATAAAATTGGGAGGATAATCATGAAGGATAAGTGGCATCCTCAAAGGTTTAAAAATTTCCCTTCTTGTTTTGGACTGAACATGAGTGGGTTGAATGTAAGGTTCAACATGATGATTACAATTTTCGGCAGAAATGGTAGAATGTAATGGATCATCACTATTATCTACAGAATGGAAAGAATGATCAGGTTCAGGATATATGAATATATGTACATCATCTTTCTCATGTGTTTCAGATGAAGGAATAGGGTCAACATCAATAATGAAAGAAGAATGCAAAAACTTCTTCTTTCAAAGAGGGATATATAAGTGAAGGTTTATGATCACCAGAGTAAACAAAGAAAAGGATGATTCTCTTGATACGTGAAGGAAAATACAAGAAAGAGATGACAAAAAATAGCATAAGTTCTTGAAAGAAACTTATAACTTGATACCTGGACTTCTTGTGTCTTCCTTTCATTTTTTTGTCTGAGCTCATTCTTTAGTGGAGTCTTGTAACTTGATTTGAATCACCAACAAGTTATTTAAATGTGTGGATTCACGAGGTGAAGGTTGAGCAGTCTTAATGTGTCCATCTTCAATTCACCATCTAACGCTATAACTATACTTTGTCGTTCTCCCAGGGAAGATTTTCTTCATTTTCATCCCTAACAACAACGCCAAAAATGTTATCACTAGAAGTTACCCTTAGACTACTAGAAGGATAATTCTAGTACCCATTTGATTGTTGGAAAACTGAATGATTAAAGAAGGTTTGGTAAGTGAATAAGCTAGATTGATCGAGAAAGGAGAGGGAAACAAACTGCATATCAATGAGCTACCATTGGGCATGGAGTCATAACCTTGTTGCATATTGAATGTAATCAAGCTAAATTATTAGATCAAGAACTTATATGTTGATGAGTAGAGGAATGGAGAATATGACAAAAATAAGAATGTCTACAAAAAAATATCATATCTGCAAAATGAACTAAAAATTACTTGATAACAAAACAATGATTAACAAGAAATTTGTAGCAGATCCTAAATTACTTGATAACAAAACAATGATTAACAAGAAATTTGAAGCAAATCCTCTGCTKCTCAAGGATCCGTTAACCAAAGGMAGCCTTTGATCTTCAAAATCCACACTATATTCAAGMAAGAAGATTACAAAATAAATGGAGAACAAATAAATCACATTTTGATAAAAAARAACTTTCATGTATCTTCCATGGCTRAAAAATTTACATCACAAACCCTCARGMTTACAAATGAGCACACACACAGGTTTATGCTTCCTAAGGCCCTTCTAGGGCCTCTAAACCAAGCCCTTCTAACCTTGAAYAACTTCCAAAATATAGCCATTTCCTTATCCCCTAACCCTAGGAGTTCAGTATCTTCAGTTTACTAATAATAACAAAGAGTTACAACAAACTCAAACCAACTCCTAGATTTTAGGGTTTAGTTCCTTGACTAATTAAATGTATGCAAATCACATCTCAACTACATGAGTATATGGTGAAACACCTTTCTCTCTCATCAACCTGATGGCTTGAAATGATCCATCCTAGTTGACATTCGAATATGAAATAATTTTGGTTGATTGTGCATTTTTGCATCATACATGGTAGATTGTGCATTTTTGCAGCATAATTTTGGTTAATTGTGCATTTTTGCAACATACAAAATCACAGCTTCAAATTTTTTGCACTGAATCCTTTGTTTTTATACTGCTGGCGCAACAAAATTGTTGCTGCAAAAACTATTAGCACATTTAATCCTCTACTTGCTCTTTTGTAATATCATGGTGATGTTTTTTATCTCATTCATCCATATGGAGCATAGCTTCCATATACCCACTTCTTTCAATATAGAGGACAACATATTATTTTCCTCCCAGTTTTAATCAATCCTAGATATCTATGGAGATATGAAGGAACTAATGCCTAATTTTTCGACATGCCTGTGACAGTTGGAGGGGCCTCTTCTTCGAATATAATCGTCTCTGCCATTTGTCGTTCTGAAGATGCCATGTTTCTCCTCTTAAATCTCCACATTTCATTTGCATTCACCCATCAAACTCTATTTATAGAATGTAATTCTTGTTTATGCAAGGAGAGTTAGTAAGTTTCGTTAGTGATAAAATTGTGCTACTTGTGCACTGTAACATTCTGAAATTTTTCTGTGTAAAAACATAGCTTACTCTGTTTTTTTTTGTTTTTTTTTTTTAAATAGAGGTACTTTGTACCCTCTTTTTACTGTTTGGAATATAATATTGTGACAATGATTTCCAGAATTTGATATCTGAGTTTTTTACCTTTGTTTCTCATATGCTATAGTTGATATTCACTAATCAGATTTCCAAACGGAGTTTATTTTTGAATCTTTGTTTTCTGGGCGTGACTCCTTAGTGAGCACTTAAATCCATTTTTTTTCAGATTCTTCATTTGGTAGCAAAGCTCCCAGGTCTGTGGTTGCTTGCAGTTTGTGGTTGTTTGCAGCTAGAAGAAGGAGACAATGGCCCAAAATAACAATTCAGTCCAGTACCAGATTCCTCTTTTCTGTGGGGAAAATTATGAGTATTGGAGTGTGAAGATGAGAACTTTTCTCATCTCACAAGATTTATGGATGCTTTTTTTTGCATGGTACACAGAGCCAGCTGATCAAGCTTCTTATAATGCATTATCAATTGATCAGAAGATACAATTGAAGGAGAATAGGAAAAGGGATGCTAAGGCTCTGTTTCTTCTTCAAACAGGAGTTGATATCTCTGTGTTTCCAAAAGTTGTAGAATGTCGAATTTCCCATAATGCTTGGGAAACTTTGGAAAAAGCTTATAAAGGTTCTGTCAAGGTAAAGGTTGTTAAACTCCATATGTTGAGACGATATTTTGAGTCTCTATCTATGAAAGAAAGTGAAAATGTTGAATTTTGTATCACTAGAGTTCAGAATATTGTAAATGTTATTCATGCTTATGGTGAAATACTTGAAGATAGGAAGATTGTTGAAAAGGTTTTAAGAAGTTTTCCCAAAAAGTTTGATCCAATTACTATTGCTATAGAAGAGTCAAGGGATTTATCTCAGCTAACCCTTATTGATTTATTTGGTAGTCTTCAATTTCATGAAGACAGGTTGAAAAAGAATGAGGAACCTTTTGATCAGGCTTTTCAAAGTAAGTTGAAAGTTGATGAGAAGAAGAAGCAATTTTCAACTTCCATGATTGAAGCTTCTACTCCTTTTTTTAGAGGAGGTAGAGGTCATGGCAGAGGTAGAGGAAGAGGTGGTCGGGGTAGAGGAAGAAGAAACAAATCAGGTAGAGGCATTGTTCATTGCAGTTATTGTAATAAAGATGGTCACCATGAAATCTATTGCTTTAAGAAGAAGAGAGACACCTCTCAAACAAATTTCAGCAAGGAAGAAGGTGAAATATCTCAAACTCTGTTTCTTACAAGTAATTTCCTTGAAGCTAAAGATGATTTTACATGGTATTTAGATAGTGGTTGTTCAAATCATATCACTGGAAACCAAATTTTGTTTGTAAAGTTAGATGAGAGTGTGAAGGGAAAAGTAAATTTTGGCAATGATAATGAAGCAGATATAATGGGTAAAGGTACCCTTGCCATAAAATTCAAGAATGGAGGTGTTATGTATGTACAAGATACTTTGTTTGTTCCAGGTTTAAGGCATAATTTGATTAGCATAGGGCAACTAAACTCTTAAAATTGCAAGACTATTTTTGAAGGAAGGTTTTGTAGGATTTTCAACAATACTGCCCTAGTTGCTGAAGTTCCTATGACAGAAAATAGGATGTTTTTTATGAGAATGGAACCAAATGTAACTTGTTTGAAGGCCTCAACTGATGTGTCTTGGATTTGGCACAAAAGGTTAGGACACCTTAATTTTGGATCTCTTTCTATGCTGCAAAAGAAGAATTTAGTAAGAGGTTTATCCTCTTTCACAAATCTTGATAATAAGATATGTGAAGGTTGTGCAGTAGGGAAACAACATAGAGACAACTTTCCCCAACATCATTTTATAGCAAGTGAACCTTTGGCTTTAGTACATGAAGATATTTGTGGCCCAATGCAAACTTTCTCCCTTACAGAGAACATATATTTCCTTCTTTTTGTCGATGAATTTTCAAGAATGTCCTGGGTTTATTTTCTAAGTGAGAAGTCTCAAGCTTTTAGTTTTTTTCAAAAATTTAAAG
>WSFP011429843.1:0-21779 GCA_009831015.1 Picea engelmannii | reverse complement strand
TCTGAATGATATAATTCAGCCTTGAATCTTGTTGTCTACAATAAGACCCTCCTATCATAAAAAATAATTAGGCTTATGATCAATTAAGGAATGAATGAAAACTGAACTATCTCAACACAAACTCAAAGAGAAAACCTTAGTATGCTTCTCCTTATATCCTCCTCATGTTCCTCCCTTTCCTTTTCCCTTTAAGAAAAATAGAATTGGTTGAAGTAGTTTAACTACTTCATTAGTTAAGTTAACTAAAAACTCAACCAACTTTTTAGTTAGGGGGGGAAAGTAATAAATCATAATAAGGGTTTTAAATAAATAATATCTAGTAGGTGGGACCCCTTGTGACTCCCTTTATCTCTTAACAATCATAACATAACTAGTTAATTAAGCAAAACACCCCTCCTTGTGACTCCCATCATCACATTCATATTTGAAAATTTATCTCATTGATATTTGAAATTATTTTCAAAAGTATATTACTCATATATCCAAAGAAAACATGTTGTCCACAACTTCTAAAGTCAACTGTCATCAACAATAAATAAAATAAAACTCAAAAACCATATTTTCCACTCTGAGATGAAATCTTTCCTTGGTTTATGTTGTCACCCTTTGATTTTTCTGAATTTTCCTTTGGTTGTGCTGAGCCTTTAGGCCTAATCTCGTTGATCACATGAGAACAATCGTCCCTCAAATGCATCTGGGAAGACATGGATTTATTAGAGCCATTGGAGGGTGAGGAAGGGGCAACAGTGGCTTTTCCTTTGTCAGGGGCATGGTGGGCCTCGGTTTTCAACCTTTTGCTAGCATGAGAGGACTGAACTGGTGAGTGGACAGGTGCATCTTGGACAATCTGATTGATAGGCGAGGGAGAAGGTAAGGACAAATTGGACCAGCCACGATATTGGGAGACTGTCGGGTGGACAATCTCTTGCCATCCGTCGTTTTTGAGAACCTCGGGTTGCATTGATACATGAGGGGGCACGGGAATACCAGGGGCTTGTGGAGTTTGTAAGGGAGGCATTTTAGGCCTAGGTTGGACGACTCCTTTCCCAATCCAATTGAAAAATCCAGCCTAAAATAAATGGCCTAACTCTTGTGAGCCAACATCAAAGTGAATGGAGAATTTAGGCATTCTAGGGCCCCTGTTCCAATTACCTCTTTCTCGGTTACCTCTTCCATGCTTACCTCGGCTGAAAAAAAATCATTATTGCATGCATGATTTATTAGCAAATAATTCTTTTAACAACCATACATGACAACTCCTTAAAAATATGAAACAAATTTTGGCTCAGCAACATATCAGGCTCATGCAATCCAATCCATACAAATTGCTTAACTATTGTCAATGAGCAGGGGGTGAACAAAGGTTTTGGGATATGAGAGGGGTTGTATTGAGTGAAAAAATGTTAAAATGAGGGGGGAAGGAATCATGGTTACTTCTTAAAGACAACAAAAAATCAACTGTAATGTAAACCAAGGAATATATCATTGTGTTCCAACCAAGAACTGCGATTTCAAATTGTTTCAATATAGAATTCTCTTAACTGTAATTAAATTTTAAGAACAAGGAGTGAAAAATGAATGTGGGAAGGCGAGGGGGTTGCAATTAGCAAAAATCAAAATAATGGTAGGGAAAGAGAGTGGATACCATTCATAAAATTAATCAAGTAATCCATAAAATCATTCTATATCAAACATAAAAGATCCAACACCAACCAAATAATCATTGTGATCAAATGAACAACTACTTTGTATAATTCAATCAATTATGTGCATTAACTTTCTCATTGTTCTCAATCAAATCTTTAACACAATGTCACCAAAACAAGACAATATGAATTCCACAACAACCTGTAGAAGAGTTATGTTTCTTCTCATTTGTCCATTTAAAACACACAGTCACAACAACCATCAACTCAACATAACATGTTGTAGAAAGCCCACACAAACCATTGCATCACGCATGAAGCATCGTTGTGACTTAATCAATTATAAACTAATGTTGGGTTAACAATTCAATAATTACAATGTAAAAGACAACGACTGTGTATTCAATCCCATTTCTCCAATCAACCAATTAACCATGTTGAGTGTATCAATTCGATTGTCATAATAACCAATGCAGTGACTAAATGCCAAAACCAACACCACTGTCAACATAATCAACAAGGACGAGCCAGTAATCGAACACTGTCGACAATACACCACCAACTCATAACAATCAACAATATACCCGACAGGACATAACGGTTCCCTTTATCAAAAAATGGGCTTAAGAAATCAAGGGTTCACTCTGTGGACAAACACAGGGATACTGGAGTCGACCCCCAACCAGGTGAGAACCTACGAGACCAACGGTGCACACACAGGGTATACTGTCAATGACTTTGCAGACAGGGTGACAGTTCACGAGATAGGAGAGACTATGAACAAAGGAGCAAAGGCTTCATTTTGGTCCTGTAAAAACACTTAGAACATGCAGGGTATAACCCTCATGGTTTTCCCAATCAACCGAAGAATGTTGAGATAAACAGAGTCGAGAAATAAAAATCAACCTTAAGCAAGCCCTTTGGCATAAAATCCATCATAACCCATTGCGCAAACATCAGTAACATGAACGAACCCATACCCAAGTGAAACAATACGCAGTGACACAAGGTGTTTCAAACCCAACAACCCCATAACGACAAAACGACTGGGTATGGTGATATGAATGCGTGGAGATAGCCAACCAATTTGGACCGAATGAAACCCTTCAACCAAGACCAATAAGGATGACAAAGAGCCTTCATGGCTTGTAACACTCAAAATGATTAATGAAACCGTGACTTCAAAAATTATTGCAATGAAAACCACACCAACCATTCATTCCAGAAAAAATATCACAATTTTACACAGTTGCCAGACTTAATAAAAACACAGACCCATACATCACCGAGCCAAGATTTATTTCATAACTAGAGCGGGTTCATGGATGGAGAAAATACACACTTGTAACCAAGAAAACCTTAAAATGCGAGCTTGGTCAAGCAGCTCTTCCTCTGCTTGAAAATCGGAGCTTAACCACAACGATCACGATTGAACAATATCCAAGATAGGGTGATGGCTAGTGGGAGGGGTATGGAGTGATGTGCAATAAATGCATGTCGCCTCCATCCTCCAATCATTTAATTCTTTAGTACACGCCAGCCCACTATTCCATTAATTCATTCAATTAAACCATGCATCGAAACCAACATCCACTATTTGCCAAAAGTGCCACCCTATGTCACATTAACCATTACCAACCATACTATAACGCATATCACATGTGTTTCCATATAACTCAATAAATCGTATAGCCACTAAACCCGTTAGCTAGGACTATCAACCATCCTTTTAATTCCAATGCTTATAGTGTAGCATATTAGTATAGTATAGTTTCTTCCTTTGTATTTTGTTTATATTGCTTTTTATCTCTTTTCAACTGCTCTTATGTGTTGTTACTAACATGTCTCTTGTGCAGGTGTCACAATAATGAATCCAGGAACATATAGCAAGGGTAACAATGGATAATTATAGGCCATCGTAACATGAAATTAGAGCTTAATAGCAACATAAACAACACATAACATGCCTTATCCATCATTCATTTGTTGCAATTAGAACCAAAACATAATAGGCCTTATCCATTGACAATAAAAACAAGATTTCGAACAATAGCATAGACATGAAATAAAAACCAGATCTGATCTCCCAATCTACAAGGGGGTCCCACCTACTAGTATTATATATCTTGTTAGCTTATAACAATAGGCTTTAGCAATACTTTGCAGGAAAAATCCTTGTAGCAATTTTAATCGTCAACACAAGTGTTATATCAATGTAGCATTATCATCCAATAGTTATAGAGTAAATAAAAATGAACAAATGAGCAATCGCACATATACACAGTACACCAGTGTTTTTACGTGGAAATCCAAAGCGGGAGAAAACCACAGAATTTTTTTACTTATATGTCTTGAATAATTACATTCATTGGAAGAACCAACTTCCTTTGTTTTCCAGTTGCAACTGGAAGGAGGCTCCAACCCCCTAGTTTCTCAGGCTATAACCTGAGGGAAGCTTCAACTCCCCAATTCTCTGGCTACAACAAAAAGGAGGCTATAACCCCCTAAGTTCTCCCGCTACAACCGAAAGGTGGCTACAACCACCTGTCCTTGTCCCGTCCAACCGCTTTGAAATATAAATTCCAAATGTAGACAACCTGTCACTTTCACTGAATCAACCACTGCCACTTTCAGCCTGTACCAATCAACCTGCACCAAACAACTTGTACAAATAACTTGAACCAACATGTACCATGCATCAACTGCACATGAACTATGACTCATCAATATGTACCAACATCATCAATTATCCACCTCATGTATGTGCCAACGCATCAACTACTTGTCTCAACCATGTACCCAACATGTACCTCAACCATATACCAAAGACATACCAATATAACCATAAAAAATTCATCACTCTATCCATAAACCAATACCTTAAACCCTTACATCAAACCATGTGCCACAACGTCACTATTATGTAGCCTCAAGCTAAACCAACAACTTCAGCAACACATCACAACCAAAAGACCAATACTCATATGCCAAATACCAACAACAAAATACCATTGTATCCCTCAACAAATCTGATAAATGCAACAATATTGAACATCCAATACCATCTCAAGAGATAAACCCTAGATCACAAAACATACCTCAAACAAGATGTGCCACATCTCTCAAAAATAGACACCAACCATGTTTTTGCCGCGATTTTTCTACTGCACTCTTTCTGCCGCACTTTTTCTGCCGTGATTTTTCTTCCGCGATTTTTTTGCCGCGATTTTTCTGTAGCACTTTTTATGCTGCAATTTTTCTACCGCACTTTTTCTGTCACAGTTTTCATGCCGCACTTTTTCTGCCACACATTTTCTGCCACATTTTTTTTGTCGCACTTTTCCTACTGTACTTTTTCTGCTGCAATTTTTCTCTATCAATAATATCTGCCCAAATAACCTTTCACAAAAATAGATATTATTTGATATTCAAGTGTGTTTTGAAAGAGAGAGCCTTGCCTCTTATTTATAATTTCATGTAGCTTCCACAAAGGGTTACCTTTTAACCATCTTAACCCACTTTCCTTATTTTAGGGTTAATCCACTTCTAACCACTTGTCAACTTAGTAATTTCTCCATTAACTTTATTATTTAAATCATTTATTTTGTGTCCACTTTCATTAATAGTACACTCATCACTTCACTTTATTATTTACCTTATAAAATATATTAAATCATTTTCCTTATTTTAGGGAGTTCTCCATTAATTTTATTATTTAAATAATTTCTTTTGCAAACACTTTGACTACTTTGACCTTTTGGGGCTTTTAGATGACTCATGAGGGTTCTCCAACTTCACATGGCCATAACTCTCTAACTGTGAGGAGTTATGTGATGTTCCACATACTGCCGGAAATGGCATGACATGTAATATCCATCTAGAATAGTCTTACCTGCAAATATATCAAACCTTATACCATTATCTATCAAACAAACTTTGGTCCATTACCCAAACCTTTGTGCTACCGAAATTCACTACCAGACTTTCTTCAAGGGTTGACATCAATCACAACCAACCCAATTAATCAACATAAAGTTGATTCCAACCTTTACTTGAAGATTATGAATGATGAGCCAGTTATATTGCTACTATATGTGGATGATTTATTTTTGACAGGAGAAGAAAGACCTAGGCCTGATGCATTATTTCTTAGGTCTTGAAGTTTGGCAGAACCTAGACAATATATTCCTTAACCAAGGGAAGTATGCAGTTGAAATACTGAAGAGAATTGACATGTTGGAATGTAAAGACATGACCCCACCCATGGAAATGAATTTGAAGCTCTTTGTTGATGCTTCGTCAAAGTTGGTTGATGCTACTCTATACAGACAGATTATTGGATTGTTGATGTATCTGAAGAATACCATGCCATATATATTCTTTGTGGTGAACACCTTGAGTTAGTATCTGGTGGAGTCCAGAAGTGTACACCTTGTAGCTGCAAATAATGTGATGAGATACCTTAAGGGTACATTGGATTATGGTATATTTTATGTTGGAGATCATGACTTCAAACTGTATGGTTATACTGATTCAGATTGGGCTGGAAGTGCTTCAAATAGTAAGAGAATTTCAAGATGTTGTTTCAATTTGGGTTCAGCCATGACTTCATGGAAAAGTAGGAAGCAATACAGTATTTCTCTCAGCATGGCAGAAGCAGAGTACATTGCAGCATGTTCCGCCTTTTGTGAAGCCATATGGCTTCAGAAATTGTTGACAGATATTTTCAATCTAGAGATGGAAGCCATCATTATTCTATTTGATAACCAAAGTTGTATAAAGATGACAGAGAACCCAATGTTCCATAATAAGTCAAAGCACATAGATATTCGGTACCCTTACATTCATGATATGGTGCATAGGGGAGTTGTAAAGCTCCAATATGTTGGCACAGATGAGCAGGTTGCAGATGTGTTGACCAAGCATCTGTCTCGTGTCAAGTTTGAGTACTTTCAATACAAGCTTGGTGTAGTCTAAAAGGAGCTCCCTCAAAATGGGGAGTGATGTTCATGATACTATGGTATCCTGACCAACAGTGAGTATCTTTGTTAGTATTTTATATCCTAGGTAATCTTATGATTCCTAGGCAGATCCCAAAGCTACGGTAAGGATGGTCTGTCAGAGTACTACGTGGTAGCTTGTTAGGATTTTATATCCTAGGGAATCTTATGATTCCTGGGAAGATCTCGAAGGTCTAGTAAGGATGGTCTATCATAATACCACAGATGTTGTTGTTGATGCACCTGCCTCATTCTATTGCCACATATAGATGTTGATGTTCCATCTTTGTGTTGTTGATGTTGTTGTTCCAGCTTCATGTTGTTGATGATGTTGATGTTTCAGCTTCATTTTGTTGATGATGTTGATGCTCCAGCTTCGTGTTGTTGATGTTGTTGTTCCAGCTTCATGCTATTGATGTTGATGTTCCAACTTCATAATTATGATGATGATGATGTTACTTCAACTCTGTGTTGCAGATGATGATGATGTTCAGTTTCTACTGATGTTGATGATGAGAAAAAAATTTGATGACCTATAGATATGACCGACAATGTTCTGGATGTTGATGACGATGTCCCCTCCTCTTGATTATGTATTGATTCCAGTCAGTTATTATTAATGTTTTCAGTAGAATACCCTTCATGTTAAGGGGCAGTGTTGAAATATTGTAACTTCGAAGAATATTCTACTTATATTTGAGTCATTCTTGTATAGATCAAATCCCCTTTTGTGGATTGATCAAGTCAGGTCTTGTATAAGATCAAATCCCCTTTTGTGGATTGGTCATCATGTATTTGTATGGTGGTATTTGTAAAGTCAGCCCCTAGTAATTGTAAAGTGGTTTTAGCGACTTCTAGAAGAATTTGTATCCACCAAGTGAAGAGACACAACCCTAGCGCCACCTCACAACTTGTATTTATATGTGGGGATGGTGTCTCATTTGTACATACTTACCACACTAGCTCTTAAGCTATGAAGAAGTGCACAAAACTTGGAGGAACTGCTACTACAACTAAGTGTGACGTCAAGGAGGGTTCTTGGTCTGTGTCTTGGTATTTCTTAGTTAAGTGGTGCACTACTCTTCCTAGTGAAGGAGTAGAGGAGGATATTTTGTTCGGTCTTTGGTCTATCTATATTGAGGAATTTTTTGTTGGGTTTTTCCCCCGTGAGGGTTTCCTAGGATAATCTGTGTCTCTATTATTTGTTTGATTTCCTCTCTTTCAGTGATCTTATTTGTGCAACTAATGTTCTAAATGATTATAATAATAAAGAAGAATCGTAACTTCTAGTTGTATAAGTAAAAATTCAACAACCATAGTGTTGAATTTGTAGGCATAATGTTTCTTTGTTTCTTATTCTCCACCAATACGACATAATGGTAACCATAGTTCTAAATTTTTAGGGTCAATCACCATACTTACAATTCATGGGATTGAACTAAAATAAATCCTAGTAGACCAAGATGAGTGACATAATTTTTACTTCGAACTGTGATGTTAACGTTACTTGAAAGAGATAATGATAATGACCACTTTTTGTGACTACAATAACACTTCTCATGCACGCTACTATGGGCACACTTTCACTATTAACAACTCCAACAATTGTGCCATACATGAAAATGGATAATTACTTGACCATCAATTAAAGTGTAGGTCATGGAGCCAAGGACCAGTGAAAATCATATTTGCTTCGAATTTCTTTCTTATCATTGTGATTTCCTTCTAGATATACATCACATGAATATGACACATCTCCCAACACATCATTCTCTTAATTCTATGCATTATTGCTTACATATCCAATCTCATCATCCTTAAGTATTGTGAGCTCATCTTGTATCTTTATGCACTCCATTCAAGTACTCATGTTTCCTAACTCATTGCATATGTTGATTAATTGGGTTGGTTGTCAGGTTAGTTGTCATTGATGTCAACCCTTGAAGCAAGTCTGGTAGCAAATTCAGGTATCCCCAATAGTATGGTTAAGTGACTTTATTTTGATTGATGTATAATGGTACGAAGTTTAATATATTTGTAAGCAATACTATTCTATATGGATAGTACATGTCATGTCATTTATGGCGATATATGGAATGCCACATAACTCCTCAGGGTTAGAGATTTATGGCCTTGTGAAGTTGGAGAACCCTCATGAGTTATCTAGACGGTTCAAAGAAGTCAAAATTATTCTAGAAGCTCCTACAAGTAGTTAACTAGTCAAGTGAGTAGAACTAGGAGTTAATCATGGGTTAAATTGTTGCAGTAAGAAAATAATTAAAAATAGATTAGTTGCAACTAGAAGTGGAGAATTTACTATTTGTAGAAAAGTGGGTTAGAAGTGGACAAGTCGTTAGAAGTGGGTTATTCCTAAAAGAAGAAAATTGGGTTAAGTTGGTTAGAAGGTAACCCCTTGAGGAAGCTACATGGAAGTATAAATAAGAGATCAAGGCTCTCTTATTAGCACCTATTGAGCACATTGAATATCTATTATTGTGTAAGTTTTATTATAGATACTCATTGATATATCTGAATTTACGCAAGTCGGAGATAGCACGAAGGGTTGATGGTGAAAGTTTCGGAATTACAGAAAATAGTGATAAAAAAAACTCTAGTTTTTTAGGTGTATGCGGGATATAATAGAACAAGGCACATATGTACATGGGATTTCATGATAATAGGGCATGTACATGAGGGTAAATCTTAAAAACTTGAGAAGATGAAGAAGTTGGGTCTCTAAAGTCTGAAAGCAAGCTCCCGGGAAGGTCTATAGTGATCAAGTACATTAGATCTATCTATTGCTTCAAAAGTTATGTCATATTTCTGTGAGTAGTTGGATTTTGTTGTATACATGAGAAATGGTTATGGGGGTTTGAGGATTTTCCCTAGAGATATTAATGGCTACATGAGACTTTCTGTATAAGTCAGCTCTACAGAAATATAGTGTTGGTAAAATCAATATTTATCATTGATACATCTTGTTAGAGTTGAGGCACGTCTTGTATTTCTTGGCATATGATTAAAGGGTTTTGTGGTACATGATTGAGAGCTTGCATTTGTAAAGTGGTTGATGTATTGAGAGGTTGTATATCATAAACTATTTGATGTCTAGTTCATGTGAGGGTTATTATACTTTTTCATGATTATACGCACTTGTATGGCACATGACTTGAGAAAGATAGATGCATTTGGTCAAACGATATGTATGAGGATATATGCACAAGGCATAGTTACAGTCTAAACATAGTGACAAGTTGCAGGTTGATGTGACAGAGGCTAAAGAGGTCCAGAGTTTTTAGAGAGAGAAAACCCTAGTTTTCAAAAGGCATATATAGGTTGCATTACAAATAGGTCGTGTACATACGCGGGATGTAATATAGATAGGTCACTTACATACATGCGTTGCAGAATAGATAGGTTGCATATCTATTGGTTTTGGTTGGTACAGGATCATTTCAGGTACAAGTGTATTACAAGGAAGTGGTATAGGTTGCCTACAGGTCAGTGGTACAAGTTGGTACAAGTTTATAGTGGTATATCTCATAGTGATAGTGTGGTAGTGGTTTATTCTTTTGACACGTATATTTTAGGATGGCAAGATGGGGCAAGGATAGGTGGTTGTAGCCACCTTCTGCTTGTAGCCGGATAACATAGGGGGTTGTAGCCTTCTTTTGGTTGTAGCTAGAGAATTGGGGATTTGTAGCTTCCCTCGGGTTGTAGCCTGAAAATATAGGGGGTCGTAGCCTCCTTCCAGTTGTAGTTGGAGAACAAAGGAAGTTGGTGCTTCCAATGAATGTAATTCCTAAAGACATATAAGAAAAAGAATTATGTGGTTTTCTACCGCATTGGGTTTCCACGAAAAAATATTGGTGTACTATGTATGTGTATGATTGTTCATTTGTTCATGGTTTATTTACTCTGCACTTATTGGATGATAATGCTATATTTATCATAAAGATAAATAACATGTGCATACTATGGTTAAAATGATTAAAATATATATTACTGATTCACCCCCCTTCTCGGTGATCTAACAATTGGTATCAGAGTAGGTTCCTTCAGAAATCAATTTAACCACTGAAAGGTATATCATGGAGAGCAATAATATGTATAAAAATGGAATACCACAGTTTGATGGACATAACTATGCATTCTGGAGCAGAAGGATGAAAACATATGTACAAGCACAGGGATTTGAAGTTTGGAAATCAATTGTAGATGGATACAAAGAACCAACAGTTCTGCCAACAAATGAGAATGGAAAGAAACTCAGTCTAAATAATTCAAAAGCCACAAATGAACTTTTGAATGGTCTTTGTGATTTGGTATATACCAAATTTATACATTGTAGCTCCGCTAAAGAGATTTGGGAAAAAATTCAATATATTTATGAAGGAGATTCAAAATTCAAAGCATCAAAGCTTCAAACTTACAGAGGTCAATTCAAACAACTAAAGATGAAGGAAGATGAGAATATTCTAGCTTACTTCTTATGAGTTGATGAAACAGTGAATGCAATCATAGGATTGGGAGAATAAATTGATGAATCTCTTCCAATGAGATTTGATCCTAAGATCTCAATACTAGAAGAAAGAGCAGATCTAGACTCAATAAGCATGGATGAAATACATGGAATATTCACAACCTATGAAATGAAAACTGAACAGGAAAATCTAGGTATAAAAGAAGTAGCATTCAAAGCATCCAAAAAGTCAAAGAAAAAGGGAAAGCAAAAAGAAAATAATATAGCAGTAACAGTGACATCTCGGAAGACGATGAAGAAGTGGCCAACTTTGTCATAAGATTGAAAAAGGGAACCAACGACAAATACAAAGAAGAAGCTACAACAGGTTTGATTCATTGAGCACTAAAGTGGAATGCTACAAATGCAACAACTTTGGACACATGGATAAATATTGTAGAATGATAGTCCCTCCTAGAGAATCAAAATAGAATAACAACAGTCACAGACAAGAACCTCAACAGAGAATACGGATAAGAAAGAAGGATCAGTTTAACAATGAAGAATTCACACTCGCTCTACAGGCTAAACACAAGAAACGTGGTTGGTATGTTGACAATGGTTGTTCAAAGAACATGATAGGTGATGAAGACAGGTTTCTTACATTAAGAAAGGAAAGAGATGGATCAGTCTCCTTTGGAAATGATGACTCGACTAGAATCATTGGAAAGGGCACAGTTAGAATTGGAAACAAGAATACCAAGGCAGGAAATTCTCTACTAGTGGAAGTTATGAAACATAATCTTCTAAGTGTAAGTCAAATGTGTGACCAAGTTCATAAACTTACGTTCAATTCACAAAAGTGTGAGATAAGAAAAGCAGGTTCATGAAAATTGATTGCAACAGTTGCAAGAATTTAGAGCAACATATATATATTAAGTGAAATTGGAAATGAAAAGTGTTGTCTAGGAAAGGAAGATGAAGGTTGGATATGGAATAGAAGAATGGATCACATAAAATTCAATAACCTCATCAAAGTCAACAAAAAGGAAGGAGTCAGAGAAATTCCTCAGATCATGAAACCAACCAACACATTATGCAAGCATTGTCAATGAGGAAAGAAAACAAAGACCATGTTCAAATCAAAGGAATAGCCAACGACAAGACCACTGGAAATTGTGCATATTGATCTAGTTGGAACAAATATAACAAAGGGTTTAAAAGGTGAGAAACAATTTATGTTATTGGTTGATGATTATACAAGAATGACTGCATTTTTCTTTCTCAAGAATAAGTCAGAAGCATTTGAAAACTTCAAGGTATACAAGGAAATGGTTGAAAATGAAATGGATTCAAAAATCAAATGTTTGATATTTGATAATGGAGGAGAGTTTACTTCAAAGGAATTTATGGATTTCTGCAGCAAGCATGGAATAAAAAGGCTATTATATGTTGCTAGGACACCTCAATAGAATGGAGTTGTTGAAAGAAAGAACATGATAGTACAAGAAATGGCTCAAACAATGTTAATGGATTCTAAATTGACAAATGTCTTTTGGACACATGCAGTGCATACAACAGTTCACATTCAAAACAAAGTGATGTTCAGAAACAACAGTGACAAAACTCCCTATGAGCTATGGAAAGGAATACCAACAAATGTGAAGCACTTCAGAGTGTTTGAAAGCAAATGCTACATCAAAAGAGAATATGGCAGAATGGGAAAGTTTGACTCTTGTGTGGACAAAGGTGTACTTGCCGGTTACTCAAGTTGAAGGAAAAAATACAAGTGTTACAATCTAAGGCCTAACAAAGTTGTGGAAAGAATCAATGTAACAGTTGATGAATTAGGTGGATGGATATTAAATGAAGAAGAAAAGGAATCAATGAAACAGGTTTATGAAGAAGAAGCAAATGATGAAGAAGCAGCAGAAGGGGGAAGTGAAGAATATCATATAGAAGTAGAAAAGCAAGTTCAACAAGTGCCTCCAAAGACACCTAGAAAACGAGTACAAAAGAATCATCCTGTAGACCAGATTATCGGAAACAAGGATGCAGGAGTTGAGACTAGAAGAAAAAGAATTCACCAAAACAACTGCACCTAACACTCTTATCTACGATTGAACCAAACAGTTTTGAAGAGGCCAACAAGGATGAATTCTGGATAAAATCCATGGATGAAGAATTGGATCATATAGAGAAAAAGGACACTTGGGAATTGGTTCCAAGACCAAGGTACAAGAATGTGAACGACACAAAGTGGGTCTTCAGGAATAAATTGAATGAAGATGGAGAGGTTACCAGGAATAAATCTAGATTGGTATGTAAAGGATACGCACGGGTTGAAGGTATAGACTTTGAAGAGACGTTTGCCCCAGTTGACAAAATGGAAGCAATCAGATTGATACTAGATTATGCATGTTCAAAGAATATTAAAGTGTATTAGATGGACGTAAAAACATATTTTGTGAATGGGGAACTAGAAGAAGAAGTATGCATTGAGCAACCAAAAGGATTTCAGTTGTCAAAGAATGAAGATTATTTTTTTAGATTAAAGAATGCCTTGTATGGTCTCAAACAGGCCCCCAGAGCATGGCACTCTAGACTAGATAGATACTTATAGCAGCAAGGGTTTAGAAAAGGAAATGCAGACAACAACCTCTACATCAAGGTAACTCAAAATAGTATTTTATTAATTGAAGTTTATGTTGATGATATTATTTTTGGAAGTGATGATGATAGGTTAAGCCAAAAATTTGCAAAGGATATGCATAATGAATTTGAAATTTCATTACTTGGAGAAATATCCTTCTTTCTGGGTCTTCAGATATGTCAAAGAAACCAAGGCATTTTTATTTCTCAAACTAGGTATATCATAAAAATGCTAAAGAGGTTCAGAATGGAAGATTGCAAACCAATTGCAAGTTGAGAAAAGATGATGATTCAAAGTATACAAATTAGAGGCAATACAGGTCAATGATTGGTAGCTTACTATATGTGAAAGCATCCAAACCATATGTAATGTAGACAATTGGACAGGTGGCACAATTTCAAGCAGCACCAAAGGAATCACATGTTCTAGCAATGAGAGGATTTTCAAATATCTCAAGGGAACAAAAGAGTTTGGATTATGGTATCCAAAAGGAAAGTATCTATCACTTATTTCCTACATAGATGCAGATTGGATAGGTTGCATTGATGACCGACGAAGAACTAGTGGAGTGGCATTCTACTTGGGTGAGTGTTTGGTATCTTGCCTAAGCAAGAAATAGTCATTAGTATCATTGTCTATAGTCGAAGAAGAGTATATTGCAGCAGCAACATGTTGTACACAGGTTCTATGGATGAAACAAACTTTAACAAATATACAAGTTGAGTATGATGATCCCATTCCTATATATTGTGATAATACAAGCGCCATCAGTATATCAAAGAATCCAGTGATGTACTCCAAGAAGAATCAAATTCCAATCAAGTATCACTTTCTACGAGAACAGGTTGCAAAGAAGAACATCAGAGTTGAATATGTGGGAACAAAGGAACAGATTGTAGATATCTTCACAAAATCACTTCTAAGGGAAGCCTTTGAGTAACTTTGCCAAAGACTTGGAGTAATTTCTACTCCAAAATGAATTCTTTTGAATGATTATCTTATATGTCTTATATTTACACGAGGAAGCACCATATAGAGGGCAGTTCGGGTTGGGGGAACATGTTCAGAAAGAGTTGAGTCAGGGGGAGAAGCCACAAGGATAGTTCAAGTAGGGGGAAAAACCTCAGACAGAAAGTTATCTTTGTCATTGATGTCAAAGGGGGAGAGATTCATCGGATGCAGGACATAGAGCTAGATGCTTGGAGATAGAGCACAAAGGCATGCTTCCAGGGGGAGAAATGGTCAGAGGGGAATCATAAGAGACATGAATTCAGTATTGCATCATATTGTTTCCATCAATGCTAAAGGGGGGGATTGTTGATTAATTGGGATGGTTTTCATTGATTTCGACCCTTGAAGCAAGTCCGATAGCAAATTTTGGTATCCCCAATAGTATGGTTAAGGGACTTCGGTTTGATTGATGTATAATGATATGAAGTTTAATATTTTTTAGGAAAGAATATTCTATATGGATAGTACATTTCATGCCATTTCTGGTGATATGTGGAGTGCCACATAACTCCTCACAGTCAGAGAGTTATGGCCTTGTGAAGTTGGAGAACCCTCATGAGTTATCTAGAAGGTCAAAGAAGTCAAAATTATTCTAGAAGCTCCTAGAACAAGTTGACTAGTCAAGTGAGTAGAACTAGGAGTTAATCATGGGTTAAGTTGTTGCAATAAGAAAATAATTAAAAATAGATTAGTTGCAACTAGAAGTAGAAAATTTACTATTTGTAGCAAAGTGGGTTAGAAGTGGACAAGTGGTTAGAAGTGGGTTAGCCCTAAAAGAAGGAAATTGGGTTAAGTTGGTTAGAAGGTAACCCCTTGAGGAAGCTACATGGAAATATAAATAAGAGAGAAAGGCTCTCCTATTAGAACCTATTGAGAACATTGAATATATATTATTGTGTAAGGTTTATTGCAGGTACTCATTGTCATATATGAAGTTGTGCAAGTCTGAGATAACACAAAGGGTTGACGGTGAAAGTTTCAGAATTACAGAAAATACTGAAAAAACCCCTAGTTTTTTAGGTGTACGCGGCTACAAAGGATCAGGGTGCATATGTAAGCGGGCTATCAGTATAATAGGGTGCGTACATGAGGGTAAATCCTAAAAACTTGAGAATATGAAGATGTCGGGTCTCTAAAGTCTGAAAGCAAGCTCCCAGGAAGGTCTGCAGTGATCACGTACATCAGATCTATCTACTACTTCAAAAGGTATGTCTTATTTCTATGAGTAATTGTATTTTTTTGTATACATGAGAAATGGTTATGGGGGTTTAAGGATTTTTCCTAGAGAGATTAGTGGTTGCATGGGACTTTCTGCATAAGTCAAATCTACAGAAATACACTTTTGGTACAATCAATATTTATCATTAATACATCTTGTTAGAGTTGAGGCACATATTGTATTTCTTGGCATATGATTGAGGGTTTTTGTGGTATATTGTTGAGAGATTGTATTTGTGAAGTGGTTGATCTATTGAGAGGTTTTATATCAGAAAGAGTTTGATGTCTAGTTCATGTGAGGGTTATTATACGTGTTCGAGATTATACACACTTATATGGCACATGACTAGAGAGATATAGATGCATTTGGTCAAAGGATATATATGAGGATATATGCATAGGGCACAATTATAGTCTGGACACAGTGATAGGTTGCAGGTTGATGTGACAGAGGTTGCAGGTTGATATGACAGAGGTTGAAGAGGCTTTCATTTCCTCAACACCCATGTTTCTAGAAGTTGATATATGATAAGAAATATCATAAAATAAATGGTACATATATTCTAGCCTCAAAATGTTTTCTATGCCATGTACTTAACACCTACATCCTTATTAGTCTCATCCTCTTATTGTGACTTGTCTACCACCATCCATAGTTAGATATTTTTTACTACATCCTTTCCTTTTTTGGATAGTCATGTGACTTCATTAACTTTGTTGAATCAATCGACAATCACTATTTTACCCATATGTTTTCTACTTAAGATTAGGTCAGTGTGACTTCTTAACTACATGTCTAATCCCAAAGCATACGATAGCAAAATTATTAATCTTGATTCGATCAAAGTCTTGGATGTAGGATTACCACCATATTATTTTTTTATTTCCTTTTTGTCACCATGTGGGCACCATATCCTTGTAGGTTCATGGCACAATATCTCTAGAAAATCTTTAGGGTTTTTTATGTTAGGTTCAAAAATAGGATTGTCTTAGCATAACCCTTGAAATTTTCATCTTCTTGAACAAATATGATCTATGTGTCGAAGGTATATTCTAGACATATAGGTTTGTTAGGATTCTCAATAGGGGCACTTTGCCCATTACGTTTATTGTTCTTTGGAACGTGTTCCCTTCTAAAAGCGGTAGTTATATAACTAGTAATTATTATATATATTTTACTAGCAGTAATAGCTAACAAAATCTTATTTATACTCCAATACTTTTGTAACCCTAAATTCATTGTAAGCCAACTAAGATTTCATATCTTCTCTTGAAAACCATTCATTCTCCTTCTAGGCTTAGGAAATCATGCACTAATATTTATGATTATGACCTTGGATGCTAAATTATGGTAGGAACTTACATTACCTTAACATTGTGAGAAAATGTAAAATATGTGCTTTGGCTTTTAGCTCTTTGAACAAAGTGTTTACCCTAATATTAGGTAATACTCCATGAACACTCAAATCTTGACATAATACACTCAAAGATGAACCTAGTCCCAGGTTGTATAGTACAACCTTTGATTAATGGTGCTTCTTCCCACCGTGTCAATAATTTTCTCATAGTGATGATGTGCCACCTTCTTTAGCAATGCATGGGTGGGTCAATAGGTCCAATACAATGAATTTCTCATTACTCAAAGGGTTCCTCAACCACAATAATTTGTAGTGATAGTTCATCTCTCTTAATAGGTCGACCCACCCTTTGTTAAACATGACACCTCTTAGCATAATTAGTGGCATCAAAATACATCATAGATCACTAAAGTTCATTGGATAGCAGCTTCCACATGACACCTTTCTTACAACAATATTCTCCACTTAAGATCTCATGCACCTGCTAAAGGATTTCATCTCATTCATGATCAAAGGGACATTTTCAAAGAATACCTTGTCATATTCCTCCAATGTGTTTCCACTACTTAGGATTTATGAAATCTTGGAAATTTGATTTGGAACATCTTATGCATGGAACAAGTCTACATCATGAAATTCATTTGGCATCCATGGTTCATCCCTAGGATATATCCGCAAAATATGATTAAGAACTACACTCTTCTTTCTAGGCTTGACAACAACATCAAAATTAGATTCTTGAAACAACAATAAACATATGCATATTCTACCCTTTCAAACTTGTTTATTCACCAAGTAATTCATCACAAAGTGATCAATGACAAACTTGAAATGTCTTCCTAGATTCTTGAATATTTTACAACATGCACACCTCACTAAGCCTTCCCTTTCTACAATGGTATAATTTTATTCTATGTGAGAAAAAATTATGTTCGATAAATAATGGGATGGTCTATCACACCTTCACCTAGATGAGGCAAGACATTATCCAATGTATCCACATCCACATGAAAGAGTTTCTACCAATATATAAATAACAATATCGATGTGGTGAGTATTATTCCTTTAACCTCCTCAAGATATTTATCACAACATTTTGTCAAGATAAAAGGTACATCCTTCTACAACAATTCTTCCTTCGATGTTGTGAGATCTACATATTTCTTGATAAATCATCGATAATAGCTTGGATTCCCAAGGATAGACCACAACATTGGGACATTATTTTGTGGTGATAGATGTACAATAACTACAATCTTCACAAGGTCTATTAATAAATTTTCCTTGCAAACAATATTCCAAAGCAATGCTTCAAAGTGAATGCAAAATATCCATTTCTTGATATTTAGAGGAAATTGTATTTTCCTACACCTTTCAAACACTAGCCTTAACAAAGGAACACTATTTTTAAAAACATGTATACAATGTAGTAATCAATATAAACTTTATGGAACTTGTTCGACAAAACAGAGTATTTCCACATGGTACAAACACCTTAAGCAACCACTCACACAACCATATAAAAGATCAACACACTAGTGTTTTTACATGGTTAAAACCTTCAAATAGGGAAACAACCCATAGCCCCAACCAACATGGCCACTCAATGTGATATATTAATGCAAAAGAAAAATGTGTACAAAAGAGTTTCTCACAATTAGTCTTTAGCAAATGACCCTTCATGTTCTTTAAATAGAGATCAGAGATGGGTGTTAAGTCACAAATCAATATAGCCATTAGTATCGAGGAGAATTTGAACCATCAATTCACTGTATGTCTAGAACATATCATGAGCATTGGATTACATAACTACAAATGCATACGAATGCATACTAAAAAAATACATTTTTACCTAAAGACACATTAGACCAAGTTGATCTTAAGTAACTCCTAAGTATCTAAATATTGGATTACACAACTACAAGTGCATACTAAAAAAACACATTTTTACCTAAAGACACATTAAACCAATTTGATCTTAAGTAACTCCTAAGTATCTAAATATTGGATTACATAACTACAAATGCATACTAAAAAAACACACTTTTACCTAAAGACACATTAGACCAAATTGATCTTAAGTAACTCCTAAGTATCTAAATATCCTAACAGAACTAGTGGATATAGTCATGAACACAACAACAACGATCTAGAAAACACCATAGAAGCATTGGCTTAACCTAATGACATCACTTTATACACAAAATATCCCCATTATGTCATAAATGATGTTTTCCTCTTATCCTCCTCTACCATCTAAACTTAATGATATCCATAAAATCCATTAGTGAAACTTAATGATATCTAGAAAATTTATTAGTAAAAAGGAAGCTTCATTCCACGTGACCTTTTCCAAAATCTCATTATTGGTGGTGTACGGAAAGGGTTAGAGACCTCCATTTTCATATTTTGAACTATAATGGAGCTTATCCATTTAGATTATTCTACTAGAAAAATGTGTCCCCTACTAATATCTTCTCAATTTCAAGCTTCACATATTCTTTACAATACAAATTTTGTTAGGAGCTTATCCATTTATTTTGAACTAATATAACACATATACTATATGTGTTATAATATAACACATATACTATATGTGTTATATTATAACACATATAGTAATGGAGCTTATCCATTTAAACTATTCTACTAGAAAAATGTGTCCCCTACTAATATCTTCTCAATTTCAAGCTTCACATATTCTTTACAATACAAATTTTATATTATAACACATGTGTTATATTATAACACATATAGTAATGGAGCTTATCCATTTTCATATTTTGAACTATAATGGAGCTTATCCATTTAGACTATTCTACTAGAAAAATCTGTCCCCTACTAATATCTTCTCAATTTCAAGCTTCACGTATTCTTTACAATACAAATTTTGTTAAGAGCTTATCCATTTATTTTGAACTAATATAACACATATACTATATGTGTTATATAACACATATAGTAATGGAGCTTATCCATTTAAATTATTCTACTAGAAAAATGTGTCCCCCTACTAATATCTTTTCAATTTCATGCTTCACATATTCTTTACAATGCAAATTTTGTTAGGTTATTCTTGACTAGGTCGTAAAATGATAAGATAACCTTGAGTTAGTTAATAATGGTTTCATGTTTCACGTATATGCCGATTTTTCTAGGTTAGGTTACTCTCGACTTGGTCATAGAACAATAAGATAACCTTGAGTTAGTCATTAATGAGTTTATTGATGGTAGTTTAGGGTTTGGTAATCCATGGTATTTGTTCATGGTATTGTATATGATGAAACCTATTTAATGGCTCGAGAACTCCATTTTTAGATGTCTCAAGTGGTTTTTGGTATAGAGGTCCATTCTAGTGAACTTCAGGAAGCCTTAGCCCTTGCTAAATCACAAGTTATTGGTATAGAGGTTCACTCTAGTGAACTTCAAGAGGCATCAGCCCTTGTTAAGTCACAAGTTATTAGTATATGTGACTTGGGACCTGTTAGATACACTCTTGAGTTATAGTTGCAACCAAAAACCCTAAACTTTCTACTTGAAAGTAGATTGAATGTAGTGTATTGATAATAAAATGAGTTGAAGCCTGCACTGAAGCAGCTACATAGATAACGTAATTGTAAGTGTGAAAGCTGCTGATTGTGGTTACTGTCTCTCCTGCGGTGTAGGAGCAGGCCAACTCGTTTGGCTCAAGAGATCCAACATGTAATGGCAATGAATCAAGGCAAGTGTGAGGGCTGTTGACTATTGGCGAGGAGTCGTTGATCGGCTATAGAGGGCTCTAGACTTTTGAGCAACGTTGCTGGAATCGCCTATTGAGGGCTCTAATCTTTTGAGCAACGTTGCTGGCGACAATATATGGGAATTGTTTAGTGTGGCTGCAAACTAGGTTGTTCGACTCAATATTTTGGTTCCTGAGAGTTCCGATCGGTATAACCAGCCACGGATTTTCAGAACGGCACCTCCTCCTAGGGCTAAGGTGAAGCCCTTTACGGGCTGTTTATACCGATCGGAGCTCTCAGGAGCCAACATATTGAATCGAACAATCTGGTTTGCAGCCACGCGGAACAACGAGCCCTCTGTAGGCGAGAGTCCTCCGTAGGCGATCAACGACTCCTCCCCAGTAACAACAGCCCAGACACTTCCCTTGATCCATTGCCATTACATGCTAGATCCGTTGAGCCAAACAAGCCGGCCTGCTCTCACTACACCACGACAGGAGAGACAGCAACCGCCGCTGCTCTCACTACACAACTCAAACCACAATCCGTCATCGATGTAGCCGTTGCAACGCAGCCTTGAACTCATTTTAATATTAACACTACACTCGAGCCACTCTCAGCCAGAGAGTTCAGGCTTTTTGTGCTATGATACCACATGTTAACTCCTGGAGAGAGAAATAATAGAGACAATGGGCATGTGTTTCTAATATGG
>ML865925.1:16905-29831 GCA_009831015.1 Picea engelmannii | reverse complement strand
GAGAGGCCTTTTATTGCCTTCTCGGGGATCCCTGGGCGAAGCATCTCTAGGTTTCATTTCCTATGGCTTTTATCTTTTACCAGTTGCTTTTACCCCTTGGGCCTTTAGCCCCTTCTTCCCACAAGACAAAGTGTAACCCTCAAGAGGTCATCCTAATGGCCGAACTAGGGGAATGGGATGGATGAATGGGAGATAAGATGTAAAATGATAGAATGGTAGGAGCGGACGATGGCTCTGCAAATCCCCTTTGGTGGCTAATCAAAACCCATGAATACAAGCTTGCTAAGTCACCCCATTAATCACCCCAACAATGGTCAAGTGGATTAGTGTAAGATCCAAGCAGTCATCAGAAATGAAAGGAACCTGATGCATATATAAGAAGGTTATAACGATCAAACATGACACATACCATGATACCTTGGACCAATTACCTCATGGAGCAAGAGTCCTTTCTGATGCAAGTCCAAGCCGATGGTGATGGAAGATGTTGTTGCTAACAGGACAAGTCTGGCGAAGAAGAAGAAGGATGGGCCCTCCAGGGCCATGCTCAGGTCAATCCTGCTCTTGGTACTTCATGTCTAGGACCTGTGGGCCTCGAGACATGATCTCCTAGTTATCCCTAGATATCGGGGATAACATGACCCTTTGACAAGATTAGAATATTCTGGAAGCAAGAAAAGAAGTGAATGTAACCCTAGAAGAGATGTCGGCTAAGAGAGATAATTAATATGAATTAATTAGTACCCAGAATGAGAAGTCGTCCCAGATAGCTTGCCAGAGCCAGTATAAATACAAGGCGCCAGTTCTCATTTTACATACAGCTCTCAGAATTACAGAGAGACACGTGTGCACACTATAGTCTGGCAGTCTTGTGCGCAAGTTCTAGAGAAGGTGTTGCCGCCAGTTCTGAAGCCTATTGTTTCTATCTTTCTGAGTTGGACTCTCTGATCAGCTTTGGTTACTTCTTGCTTGGTGCATTAGCCTTGCTTGGCTATTGGTTTGCTACCAGGATTATTCTCTTTGTCAAGGTCAAGGTGCTCGGAGGGTGGCTTCGGCCTATGCTTGGGTGACAATAGTGATATTGTCGATGGTAAAACGAGCACATTCTAACAGACTGAGCATGTGCCTCTCTTATCCTTCCTCCTGCAACTCCAACTGCCTACAAGATATGCGCATAAAATGAGTGAGTGTGAGTGTGTACAAGTGATGCACCATCTTCACATATAAATACTAGTTGAGGAGGTGCTAGGGTCATGTCTCTTCACTTAGTAGGGTCGACTTCTTCTAGAAGTGGTTAAAGCAACTTTATAAACACTAGGGGGTGACTTTACAAATACCACCATACAAATATGGTTTGACCAATCCACAAAAGGGGATTTGACCTTATACAAGATCTGACATGATCAATCCGCAAAAGGGGATTTGATCTGTAAGATAATAACTCAAATATAATCAGGATATTCTTCGAAGTTACAATATTTCAACATATGTCACAACAAATAGTGTTCAGAGAGGCAGGGTGGTGGTGTAAATGATATTTCCAGAGGTTCATTATTGACACGGGAGGATGTCAAAGCCCCTTCTCAATGAGGCAAGGAGTTATTTGTTCCATGTTGTTGGTTCACAGAAATTACAAGAACTGGAAGTGCTTGTAGCTACCTCGATCCTGTTCCACAAAGGCTTGTTTGAATTATGTGGTGAACCAAGCCGGTTCACTATGTAAATATCCAATATAAATAGGACAGTACGCAATAATCCATTAAGGATAGTAAATATATTAAATAATAATGTATAAAAATATGATATCAGATAAGATGATATTACAATGAGGATGAGGGCTCATATATATACCCACGTAGGGGTGCCCTTTCATAAGAGACATGACCTTCCATGTCATGTCTCTTCATAACTAATTATTAATTATTAGTTACTTATATTTTTTTTATATTTACATATTTATGTATATCTATGTTTGTTACATTGCCTTCCCCTTAGAAATGCTTTGTCCTCAAAGCATGTTTATGGAGAGGTTTACTTCTTCATTCGGGCTCGCACTATCTTCGCATGACTCTCTGTTTTTGGTGTTGTTAATATTGACAAAACCAGACGATATGAGTGACGAAGAGTTGAGCAAAACTGTCGAATTGTGAAAGAGTATGTTGACCACCTATCCAACTAGGGTGTCAACTCCATGTGCCATGAAGAGATGCATCATTAGATGTTCATTTGTCGAAGATTATTTGGTTCTACAGGGCATTTTTTGCCACCAGCACTTCTTTTTGTAAAAGGAATTTCCGCACCCCTGTGTGGGTTAATAATGTAATAGGTCTGCATGGGTCATATTTAGGTTAGTTACCTTAGGATGGGTTCATTGGGAGAGTTCCTTTCACCGAGGGTTTTTTATCCTCAGGTTATTAATTGGGCTTTTCAGCCTTGTTAATTTCCCTTGAGTTTTCCCCTCACACTTGCAATAATTCCTCCAAAGTGGTGAAACGCGTTCTAATGGGCTTATCCTCTGGTAACTATTGTTTAGGGATGATGTAAATGACCATGTATGACATCTTAGAAAGTTTCGCGGAATTTCGACGAGTCTAGATTAATTTTTTTTAATTAATTAAAATTTCGTAAGTTTGGAGGTTTAATTATTTAATTAATTAATTATTTTTGAGCAAAAATTGTAAAAACTAGGTCCTTGGACTTTTGATAGGGGTATTTGTGCTCAAAAGAAAAGGAAAGATACCCCCTACACCCTTGGACCAAGTTTCAGCTTAGTCAGACAACTTTTGCTAGATGTTTGTCCACTAGGAGTCTCAGTTAATCAAAAACAGCAATTTTAATTGCTGAGTCT
Source organism: Picea engelmannii (assembly GCA_009831015.1). Classification (NCBI taxonomy): domain Eukaryota; kingdom Viridiplantae; phylum Streptophyta; class Pinopsida; order Pinales; family Pinaceae; genus Picea; species Picea engelmannii. Next base: position 26,983 of record ML865925.1, on the reverse strand, counting down.
AGACATTGTGAAAATGTAATTTTTGTAATTTTGAGCTAAGAAGTGGATGTAAAGATAGGAAAAGGTGAAAGAGATGTTTCCTAACCCAAACCTACCCAACCCAACCTTTTCCAACCTTTTCTAACCCCCCACTCACTCATCTCACTTCAACCCTCACGCCCCCTAGGGGAAGTTACGCCCCCCTTCATGGGAAAACCCTAGAAAAACATTTTTAATGAGTTGGGGGCCCCACCATCTAGTAGCGTGCCCTCCCTAGACCTCCACGTCACCCTTTTGCTTGATCCCCCACCTCACTTCTCATTTATTCCACTCCACTCCTTGGCCAAAACCCTAGGGTTGCGCCCCCCTCCTAGGGATTCTCTCTTGTGCTTGGTGGTGGACACTTGGCATTGATCCAAGAGAGGTAGGTTTGTCTCTCCAGGTATAAATAGAACCCTCTCCTCATTCTTTTACTCACCATATCTTGAGTTATTGTTATGCTACTTGATTTTCATCTCACATCTCTCTCATTCTTGTCCATCTTGCATCCATTCTTTTGCTCTTGAGGGTTTTGGAGCAATTTATTGCTACAAGCTCTCCTTTTGAGTAATAAAGAGAAACATTGGAGGATTGGAAGAACAACGAGTATTCTTGTTTCTTGCTTGCATATGAGGTAATATTGTGGATTTGGCATCTTGGGTTGTATAGAGTAGATTCTTGGGTAAAGTATTTTACTTGGGTAGATCACACAACTAGTATTATTGTTGATCTATATATGTGGGTTTGCTAATAGGGTACAAATATTTTATTTTGTTAGCATATTCGGCCATATTATCTACTTGTATGCATCACATTTTGTTGAAGTTTTGCAAGTTTGCTTCTAGGTTTTTGTTGGGATAGCCTCAAGGAGGAGTCTTTGTTAAATTTATAAGCAGTTGCAAGAGCCATTCTCCGAAAGAATGGCTAAGACCCTAGACGAGATCTAGGGCCCCCAGTGCACTCCTAGGGTACTTGGTCTAGGACCAAACAGTCAGTGCCATGGCAAAAGACCCTTGTTAGGGCCCCCAGTATACGACTGGGGTTCTTGGTCTAGGACCAAGCAGTAAAGACCCCTGAGAGGGCCCCCAGTATACGACTGGGGTTCTTGGTCTAGGACCAAGCAGTTAAAGCCCCTAGATAAGTCTAGGGCCCCTGGACATGGTCCAAGGTACCCATGCCTGGAGCATGGGTTGGTCCTTGGTCTTGGACCTTGGTGGATAAGATCCCAAAAAACGTTTTGGGGCAACTTGATCCTCGATCAAGTATTTTGTTGGTGTATGACCTTCCTTGAAGAAGGACATGACCACATGAGGGATGTATCCCATATGCAATGATGATAAAGTAATAAGGTCACCTTGAAAATAAACGAATAAGTATTGCCACCTTGTAAACCCTCTCTTACCCTTGTGTTGATTTGGGGTTCTATGTTGTTTTAATCTTAAGGTTTAAATAAAGTTTAAATTAAATGTTAATTATGCCATGTTCAAATTATTTAATTTAAACAAGTTATATTAATTATTTTAATTTAATTTATATTTTTATTACCCTAGCCTAAACTATAAATTGAACCCCCCTACCCCTCACATTCTACATTCTTATTATCTTATGCTCTTGTGCTCCTAAAGTCTACAGATCCTTTCTCCTTGTTGCGGCCCTCTTGTTGTCTACTGTTGGAGTGCTTTCTTGTTGCGGCCATCTATCCATTGTTGTTGAAGAGGTTGTTGGTGTTGCTACGTCTCCCCTTGAGGATTGTGGTGTGGTGCGGCTCTTTCCTTTTGCTATTGTGGGCTGACTGTTGGTGCGGCCCTCTCCTTGCTGTGTGGGTTGACTGTTGGTGCGGCCCTCTCCTTGCTGTGTGGGCTGACTGTTGGTGCGGCCCTCTCATTGTTGTGTGGGATGACTGTTGGTGCGGCCCTCTCCATTTGTTGTGTGGAGTGACTATTGGTACGACCCTCCTTTTGTTGTTGTGGTGTGACTGTGGGTACCGCCCTCTTTTCTGTTGTGAGATGATTGTTCAGTTCAGACCGTGACCTCTTTCCTTGAGTTTTTGGGCCTCCTTAAGCTACCTTGTGTGAGGGTTTTGTCCACAGAAGTTTTGTGTGAGGGTTTGAGTGTTTTACCTACTGTTTGTGTGAGGGTTTGACTGTGAGAAGTCTTTGTGGGCCTATCCCCTTGGTGGCAAGAAAGTTCATTTATCTCTTGGCAAGAGATTCATCCTATATGGTGGATCTATGAGCTGGACTTTGTCTGAGCATAATTACAAATGGTTCTGCACCTCTTGTGTTGGTTGTGACTTCTTCAGAGGTAAGGCTTCAGGACAAGGTAAGCTATCTATTTATCATCTTCAGATCTGGATTTTTGTTTTGAGTTCTGTACTATTTGATCTATCTAGATTTATGTATCAGCATTGACAGTTATTAGATCTGAACTATATATTGAGTTTACTCTCTTGTTTCTGTAGTATGATTTACTGTTCATGATCAGATCTATAGAATTGAGTTTAGATCTGTAGATCGGTAAAAGTTTTGATTCCAGCATTATAGATCTGAATTAGAATCTATGCTAGATCTACTCTCTAACTATTGACTATATCTAAACTTATTAGATCTGGGTGCTTATGATTCAGTCTTCTCTGTTCTTACAGTATAGATTTGTTTATGCTCTAGTTGCTATACTCACTGAAAATTAGAAGACACTACTGTTATGCTTTACTGCCCTAATTCTAACAGTCTTCCTTCAAAGCTTACTCAAACTCTTTTTCTCATTCTTTTCTTGTTGTCTATTTCATATAATATTCCAGCTAGCTTAACATCATAGAATGGTCATTTAAAATATACTTTTTCCATAAAAAAATTATGTGAAAAATTTATGCCCTAAAACAGAAATTTTTCTTTATCTATATTGTTGTGTGTAGTTTTTCCAGCAAGCATAGTTTGCTGGTTTTTGCAGGTTCTTATCAGGTTGAGGGGGTTATGTTGCCCAAAATCAGCCACACAACACTCCAAGACCCTTCTCTTCAAGTGGGTAACGAATCTCAACCTTTTTCTTCACTTTTCTAAGCTTCTTGTGCATATTTCTTCCATTTCTAGTTAATTTTGCTAGCTCATAGCTTAGGAGGAGAATTGGTACGGCCTACCTCCCACGTGTGAGCTTAGGGCTAGATCTACTTTCAAATCGTCTTCCAAGGCTAGGACGTGGGGTTAGTGAGCATTTTGGTTGATAGTGTGGTTGCTTGCTTTCTTCTTAACCCCCTTTGGCACAATAAAGGTAGGCTTGCCTCCACCTTGTGCTATTGTGAGTGGTTTGTTGTTGATTCTCTTTCTCTTTCCAAGCTTTTTCTAATCTTAATAATTGCCTACACCTTGGGAGAGACATCCCCAAAATCGTAAGGCTAGGTTAACAATGTGTTAATGGTTTATTCATGCTTTGATGGTTAAAATTATCTAGATCTAGATCTCATTCACACATTAAAGTTTGGCCTAAGCCCTTGGGGCATAATCTACTTGAATGTTTTAAGCTATATCAAGTTTTATCTTGTTTCACATGCTCTAATCCAACACTAAATGGTTTAATGCATTGATGGTATAATAGGTGGCATTCTCTTTCATGTTATTTCATACTTAAGGCCATTTGCCATCACTTAAGTTAATGTATTGTTGGACATGTTGATAGTGTAGGCACACATCTAAATTTTCAGCTTTCTTTTCACACTTAACACTTTACCTTAATGCTATAACAATCAATGTTTAAGTGGTGATAAGCTTTAAATCTTTATTTCATTCTTTGGCAAGTTGTCCTTGCCTTTGTTCATTTGCTTTCATTACAAGCTTTTCATGTTATGGTTTAACAAGTGGTGATACAATAACTCTTTATTTCAGCTCCCTCTTTTGCATGCTTTACATGTGTTAATGTGCTTAACTTTCATGCTTAATAACACATCTTTATAAGCTGCTTAAAGTTTCGGTTTTGGCATAAAATCACCATTTTAAGGCAACTAAAAGTCATTAAAACACTTTCTAATATACCTAAAAACCCTAAAAACCTAACCAATTGATATATAAACTTAATAGACTTAATAGGGTACCTAAAACCACCACCTTCGCCATCTAAAACAGGGATTGAAGAAGGCAACAGAAGGTGCTAGACCGGGGACGGTCTCACGGCGCACAGTGTCCTTTCCGGGAGTACTCAGTTCATTAAGGTTGACCTGTGAAGCTAGGGTAGGCCTCGTTGCCTCACTTCTTGAGCGTCCAGCAGCCATTTGGTAATTTGGGGAGGAGGTTTTTGGTCAAACACTTAGTTAGGGTAATTCAAATCTTTCAAATCTTAAAAACCCTTAACTCACTAAGCAATTAATAACCTTGGTTCAAATTGGTATATCTTAAAGTTAAACTCTTGCAAGTATAATCTCCCAATCTCATCTACAAGTAATGCTTTGTGGGTAATTAACTAAATGTTTTAACCCTTGTGGAACACTTCTTTTTAAGCTTTCAAATCTTCTAAGTGTCCTTGCGAATTTTGAGTGTTGATGTTGCCATTGAGGAGCAGTCCAATAGAGTAAGTGCTATTGGGGCATGCTTAGGCTTAATGTGTTGATGATGTTCACATCTTGATTGTATCTAACTTCCTGCACATTTAAGCAAACGTGGTTAGCTTGTTATATTGTAATATTGTGTATCTAACATTCTTTATTTGTAAGCATCTAACCTTGTTGTAGCATAAGTGTATCCCGATAATCTTTGTAATCTTACTTGTAATTAAACACCCTTACATTTTAGTTGACCCCTTGCCCAACCTTAGGCACTAGTCTTAGTTGACCTAGGGAAAGGCTTGCTTAACATAAGAAATCTTGCATCTTGCATTGTTGCCTTTGCATCATAGGTTAGACTCCCCCTAAACCTTAACTAATTAAAATCTACTCCTAGAACTTAACGTAAATCTCATCTAGAAACTAGGGTCTACCCCCCTTGGCTTCCCTAGGAGTAAACCTAGACGAAAGAGGTTCAAGCCAAAGTGATAGCGTGGGCTTTGAACCTAGGCATTGTGCCTCCAAGGACACACTAAGTGAGCAGGACTTGGCTCACGTTTGCAAGTGTGTATAAGGACGGCAACAAAGTCTTCCCACCCTAATTCAATCTTCTGTGGAACAGGGTGTTTATAGGATTTTTGGAAAAAACTTGATGTATTTCGACTCCCATGATAACTTCTACTTTGAGCACCACTAGAAGTACTATTCTTTGTCATATCAGTCATTTGTTTTTGTTGATACATTGATTAGTTGAAGTATCGACTTTTGTGATTTTGATATCTATAAGGCGTCCTTGTAACTCGATCTTTACTTTGTATATTTGTAGCTTTTTCTTGATTAACTTTTGGAATTGAGTCTTCTTCATACCCCCGGCTTGTTTCTACTTCGACATGTAAAGACCTCTTTACATCAGCCGGATTTGCATCCTTTTGAGTTGTAAGGTTGACTGGGTCTGAATTAATTCCTTTATCCATAATTGGGATTTTTATATTTAACAACTTCTCTAGTTTCATAGGTTCAGTCATTGTCTCTTTATCAACCAATGATTTCTTGTCAATAAGTTGCTCTAACTTGTTCTGTAGCGACTTCTTATCACTCTTTAACTTCATAATTTGTGTGACTAAACTTTGATTATGAACTTTTAGGTGTGAATTTTCTTCTTTATCTGATTTGTCGACATTGTTCTTGTCTTCCTTCCTAGATTATTCCTCTTTCAACATTCTGATTTGTTCCAATAATCTTTGATTATGTTTTTTTAAACACATTTTCTTCTTCTTGTTTTGATAGGTGTTTCTTGAATTTTTTCTTGAGATCTTCTTTTTCTTGTTCTAACTTTTGAATGCCCTGTTTTGAATTCTTTGACTTCTTGATCTAATTAAGTAGCTTTTGACTGTGTTCTTTTAAACGAGAAATTTCTTCGTTTTTATCTTTGATAACTTCGTCAAATTCGTTTTGCATCCTTGATATTGACTTTTGATTTTCTTGAAGTATTACTTTTGATAAATCGTTAAAGTCTTCTGGTGTTACTGAATCTGGCTCCGATGTAGTGTCTTGTAATGTTATCATCTTCTCCTTATGGGGAAATGTCACAAACTTGTTCTCCATGTTTAAGATGAAGGTACGTAGATTTTTAAGCCAAGGTAGCCCGATAATGATGTTGATTTCTTCTCTATACATAGTTGTAACACAGAACTAAGATATATATTCATATTCATCAATTTTCACTTGTAACTCCTTAATTTGAAAAATATCTTTCTTTTCAATTATATTCAACTCTGGAATTAACAATTGATTTGCCAAATCAACATTAATGGAATTTTCATTATAGTCCAAGTTGATAATGATGTTAACCTTTCTTCCTTGAATACTCCCCTTTAATGTAGAAAACTGGTGAGACGAAATTGGATAACCTTCATAAGAGAATCTTCCTTTTTCCTTATTAGAGCCATTTTCTCTCATTTATTTTCGTTGATAATTTACGATAATAATTTTCTTGTTATGAAGCTTATATACTCTTCCTTTTTATCGAGGTCTTTAATAATACTTGTTATCCCCTAGCCTAGAGATAACTAAGGAGATTATGTCTTGAGGCCCACATGTCCTAGACATGGAGTATTGAGAGCCAGATCGACTTGAGCTTGGCCCTGGAGGGCCCATCCTGTTCTTCTTCAGCGACTCCACCTTGATAGCAGTAGCAGCAGCAGCAACATCCATCCCATCAGCCTGGTCCTTCAGCAGAAATGGGTCTTGCTCCATGAGGTAATGAGTCTGGGTATCATGGTATGTGTCACTTTGATTCTCAAAATATTTGAATATGTGCATTTAATTCTTTTTGCTTCTAACGTGTGCTTGGACCTTATGCCTTTCCACTTGACCACACCTGGGGGGAATGAAAGGATGCCCTAGTAAGCTGGTTCCCATAGGGTTTGAGTTGCCAATGGGCTTCATGAAAGGTCATCGTCCGTTCCCACCATACTTACCACTTTTCATCATTTTCATGCTCATCCATCCCATACACTGGTCTGGGCATTGGGTTGGCCAAACTATCAAAGGGTTGTACCTTACCTTGTGGGAAGAAGGGGCTAAAGGCTCAGAGGGTAAAAGTAGTTGGCAAAAGATAAAAGCCAAAAGAATGAAACCTTGAGATGCTTCACCCAGGGATCCCCGAGAAAGCAATAAAAGGTTTCTCGGCAAGAAACAATGGAACCCATAAAATGTAATAAATCAAGACCTAGTTGGAGGATAGGGGATCTCATCACGAGACAGCCTATTAGGTCCATGGGCATGTAGCGATATGACACTACCATTCAGCTAGTCACCACACTAGGGTAGTGGCTCTTGGTGGCATACCCAAGAGAAAGGGGGTCTCATCACGAGCCAACCTTCTCATTTCCGTGAAATGCTTGTGGGTAACATTGTCACCACTAGTCACCATGCCAAGGTATTGTCCTCTAACTAGCCTCTTGAAAGAAAAAGAAATAAGAATAAAAGATAAAAGGCATGAATGGGCTTGGAAACATTTGCATCCATGACAAGGTGCAGCTCACCCTCTTCAGAGGCATCCACAGGTAAGCCATGCATTTCCATGTTATCACTGCACCCATTGCCCAGACATCCCTTGCCACCTCATCCACTTACATGGTTTGGATTTGTCTTCACCCGGGAACATCCCACATCCAATGAGCACTAGCCCAATAGGACGTCCTAGCGTGCCCTCCAAACTTGGCTTGTAGAATAGCATAACGTCTTTGAGCACTTGTCCGGGTAAAGCGGGTTTCATGCACATGTTTAAATAACTTGATGATTAGATATGATTGACATTGCTACGATCCCTGTGACTTATGAGCCCATGGAGGGCGTACTTTTTGATGGGCCACACTCGATGGACAAGTACACATGGGGAGATGATTAGTTCGAACCTCCATAGGGCTAAAAGGCCACCAGATGGATGTTGACACTCTAGCCAGGGGTAGAGACAGATCAGGAGTTTGCACCGGAGAGAGAGGAGGACGTTCCACTAGGGACAACATGGCAGGCCTGGACCCAGGGGGGTCTTGCCCTTTTCAGCATGATGTAGGCCTTGGAAGGCCCATGACGTCACCCAGCGTTTTGGACACTTTGGAGGCAGTTGTGTAGCAAATGGCATGTGTGGCAAGATCCTGAGGCTCGAGGAGGCCTAACATTTTTCTCCAGGAGGCCAACATTGCCCTAAGAAGGCCTAACATCACCCTAAAAGGGCATGACGTCATCTTTACAACTCGATTTAGGGTTTTATTGTGATATTTAATGTAAAAACTGGATATTATGTATAACTGGCCATGTCAGCCTTTTTGACCTAATTCTAGTCATTGATACTGTATAAATAAGGGTTTTAACCCTTGTATTATTCATCATCTTTCACTCACACTTGTGAGGACTGAAATTTGCGCCCTATCTAGGGTTACTTGGCTGAAATTTTAGGCGCACTTGTTGAGGAAAGCTAAATTTGGAGTATTTTGGCTAGTTTCTTGGTGGATGTGTTCAACTAGGGTTTTACTTGATGATTCTTGATGTATGTAAGTGAAATTTCTACAAATTCTTCTTAATTGAATGGTTATAGTCTTATTTATCTTGCATTTACATTAAATATTATTAAATTGCTTGATTAAACCCTAGGAAGACTAGCACATGTTATTGTCCTAGCTTTAAAAGCCTTCACCTACTAGATCTTGTCGAGAGGCCAATTTTCTTGAAGCATTTGCTAGGGCCTTGCCATTGCAACACCTTAGTATCGATCGCTTCATCTTAGCCGATTTTGCTTCATCATTGAGTTAAAGAGGGAGAAAATTCTACTAAGGCCTTGGGTTACCTACACCCTAGTAGCTAGTTTCCCCTAGGGTTTAATAGCTAGAGCCTTGGGTTACCAACACTCCATCTATTTATCCCTCTTGTCTTTGACTCTCCTACTATCATTTTTCTTCAACATTTGTTGCCCTATCATTGACTCCATTTACCCTAAAGCACTAGTCTAAGTCCTCTTCGAAGTGATTGATCAAAACAACCATCAAAATTTATTCCTTGAGCTCCCTACTAACCATTTCTAACATTAGAATAGCTTAAACTACTAACATTATTGTTGTTGTTACTAAAGTAAGCTACAACCATACATTGCAGCATTTAAAGCTTCTAAAAGCAAGTGAAAAGGCTGATTATTGCATTGTCTTGATTGCTTCTAATAAATGCTAGTATTATGATGCTAATGGTTGATTTTTCTTAGTCATTTTGAAGTTGTTTCAAGGCACTCATTGTGAAGTATTGCCTTATAAATATTGTTGTTATTATTTTTTGTTTACTTCATCATTATCAGCCAATTGTTTTTATTGAGAAAGTCTATGGTTTTATGAAGTGCTAACCAGCAAGTGTACTTGCAAATATATATAGTTTTTTGTTGCTTGTTCCGAGCAAGTACACCTTAATATATTATCATTACATTGGTTATAAAACCGGGACTTTCTGATCAATGGTGACTTGTGAGAGGGGATCTTTTATTAGCCATTTTAACCTTACCTTCTCAAACCCCCAGGTCACCGGGGACGTCTCCCCTGGGCATACAACCTTAAAGAGAAAGAGGAATCCTATTGAGGTGACAGTGATAGGATAACCTCAAGTTACGCCAATTGGATTTCCTTTTACCTTTCCTTCTATCAAAGTAGAAATTGTACGATAACAATACCCTTGTAACTCCTCTTAATATATATATATATATATACTCCTATTTTAATTTATTTATATATTTGATATTTTTTTTAATAATCCCCTTTTTAATTTTTTTGACTTTAGGAAATGACTTGAATAACTTTCTCACCCTTCAAAACTTCCTTGATAACCTTTTGTTTATTTTTTACTTAAAGGAAAAATACTTTAATATTGCTTCTCAATTTTCCAAAAACCCCTTTTAAATAAAGCCTTTTTTTTTAAGTTTTAAATCTTACTTTAACCCTTTAATGATCCTTATTTTTGACTTGTACCTTTTTAAACCCTTGAATACTCTTT
>ML865924.1:0-21779 GCA_009831015.1 Picea engelmannii | reverse complement strand
TTCCTTGATCCTGATCCTGGGCTCCTCCTCTTCTTTGTCCTCCAACTGCTTTGCTTGAATTCTCCTAAAGCTTGAGGAAAGGCTAAAGGGTTGGGACAAAATGGATTCGGCAATTGGGCAGAGTTTCTTTGCTATGATTTTCCCCTCTGAATAGTACCCCTACCCCTTATTTTATAGGCTAGAAGGAGCTAGGGTTTTAGACGAACTCTCGGCCATGCATGGCTGGGAGTTCCAGTTAACTGAACCAAAGCTTTTCGTCCCGGCGGAAACTAATTTTTTGCTTTGTTAGGTAAACGCGGGCTGTAGTGGGCCAGCCAGCATTCCAACGCGTGCTGTATAAGTCCTGCCAGCGTTCCAACATGCCCAGTAATGGGTTAGGGCGCGGGTTACTTGTTTTAAGAGGTTTTTGAAGAGTCTATTCAGCATGGTTTTGGCAATGAAGGGCAATGAGTTGGCCTGATGCCAGGTAAGAATGGATGGTGCAATTTAGGGTTATAACTGATGCCCCCTAATGTGTGAGGTCAGAAGAGCATCTGATGGCTGAAATACATTACCAATTCTTTACCAATCTGTACTGATATGTTGAATGAGTGATCCCAGGAAGCAGGAGTCAGGAGGTGCCATCTGCAAAAAAATGTCAAATGTCTCACTGAGGCGGGCATACCCATGCTCGGGATAAATCAAAACCATGGCTACCAATCAAATATACTGTAGATCCATGTCAAATAACTATAAAGAGTAGTCGCAAACAATACACAACGGAGCTACATCTCGAAATCAGAAAGATATACATAGAAAGTATCCATCTCTCAGAAGCTGATTCGGCCTTATGGTTGTACTTCAGAGCTCGAGCAACAACTTCAAAATCTTCTAAACTCGGGTAGGAGTGTAATATGAGTGTACGACTGCACTACCCAGAGGTCTTCGACGGCTCATCGGTTGTGGACTTGATAATATTGATGATCGGACTGAAGGCTTCAGTGATTTCGAACAAAGACTTGATTGGACATTCAGGATGGCCGGGTATGCAGACAATAGACATATTGTAGAGTGGCCGACTTAGGATAAGTAACAAACTTCCCTTGGACAATAGCACGACAAGTGATAAGACTCAGGCAGCATATCTATTAATCATAATTCTACGAAGCAGGAGGCAATGCAAACTCTCCATATGTTTGGAAGAGTAACCAAACGGTGGAGGACACAACTCTATAACGAGCAAAGCTTCCTAAGGTTGTACTACATCCCATAGTCTGATGAATCAAATGGACAGATGTGCTTTATCCAAGGGTGACTCATAATGCTGCCAATAAAGAAAATACTTTTCCCATCCTCTTTTTGGGGTATATTTGATTTTTTTTTTTTGTTCTTTTTTATTATTTTGAAAAGAATAAATGAATGTTACGTTACAGTGGAGGAATGAGCACAGGAAACATACAAGCTCAAGGCACAAGGACAAGACTGATGTTCTAGGAAATGATACTCGGGAAAAATCCTCCAATGGCCAAAGGTGTTAAGACGCAAAGGCAAACTGTTACTAGGCTGAAAGGTAAAGGATGCAGATGCGGTTGATAGAACACACAATGGTAACGTCCTTCGATGTAAGTTTAACGAGCCCAAAGAAGGGAAGCTCGGTGATTTTTCATGTTTAGAGAGTCCGAAAAAGCATAAAAGGAAAATCCATTGGGGTACCTTTTTCGACAATAGTCTAGTCGGTTCGAAAAAGGGGTAAACTATCACTGACTAGACGTCAATTCAAAACCATTTTAACGAGTGTGACAAGGACAAGATCACTCGGCTATTTTTTCAATTTTAAGGAGTCTGAAAAAAACTTAACTATGGACTCCATCAGTGATGTTCTTCTTGACCGTTTAACGAGTGTGAAAGAATAAGGTCACTCGGCAATCTTTTCAATTTTAGGGAGTCTGAAAAGAGCTTAACTATGGACTCCGGGGGGTTTCTTTTTCGTAAATTTAGTCCCTCAGGCCCAAAAAAGGGATAAAATTATACCTGAGACTACTCTTCTAAAGAATTGGAATTCGATAGAGTATTCCCTTGTTCGTACAGTTGACCATCCATACCGAAAAAGGGGTAAACTACTGCTGGACAGACGTGACTTCAAATTTCAGTTTAACGAGCGTGAAGGGCCACAAGATCGCTCGGCAATCTTTTCATGTTTAGAGGGTCTGAAAAGGGCTAAAAAGGAGACCCGTTATGTTTTGGGAGTCTGGAGGGTAAGACAAAGAGTGAAAAAGACCCATGCAAATGAGGCTCAAACTCATATTCAGGAAAGACTATGTGGACTCCCGAGCCTACTATGTTGTCAGAAACGGCATGGACACCATAATGCAACCAGGAACTACCTAGGGAATCCATGTTTGGGTAAGCTCTACCACCAAGTTGTGACACTTCTAGAGCAGATATGATGGTTCTATGTCACAACTGGATGGGATCGATCCTATATCGTAAGAACAAAAGGCAATGAGATGCAACAGTGGGGATGAAATCCTATCCTATATGCTCAGGTTTATTTTTGAAAAAAAAAATTATGGACCGTCCTTATGTGCATTTTTTTTTTATTTTTTTTGAAACTCAATGAAAAATGTCCCAATACCTGATCAAGTCCATCCCACATCATTCCCAAACCACTCAAAATGGTTTTTGGTATAAAGAAATTGATAAAAGGTCCCAAAAAAGTGACAAAAAGAGGCCAAAAAGTCTATAAATAGAAGCTGGCAGCTCATTATCACCATTGCTGATTTGGAAATTGACTCTGGAGCCAAAAGACCCCCTTTGCCAGAGATCGTGATTCCGAGAGCTACAGTGGACGAAAAGAACTTCTGCTTGGACCAAGTAAGTACAAACTCCCTCATATTGCATTTCAATACGGCATTTATGTATTTTAAGTTGATTTTGGGGGTGGCCGTCGACCTCTAAGAGGTCGGCCCTAGCAAAACGCGGGTTGTCCAGGGACAGCCCGCGGGTACCCGCGCGCAGGGCTAAATCTGCACGCGGGTACCCACGACTGTCACCTCGACAGCCCGCGGGATACTCCCCCATGATGGAAAAATGTGTTGAAATGAAGACTAAACTCCCTCCTTTTCCCTGGTGTGTTTTGCAGGATGTATGTTCATTGGAGAGAGAGAGAGCATGAAGCTGCCAATGAGGCAGTGGCTGCAGATCTGAATGTGATGGTCGTACTATCACAGTGTGGTTTGGTAAAGTTTTTCCTGTGTCCATTCATGCGTGCGCAACCCAGGCTACTGAGTGCCTTGGTTGACTATTAGCACCCCGATGAAGAGGCATTTATGATAGAGGGGAAATCCTTGGTGCCCACCACCGAGGATATCTATTTTTTGACGGGCCTCTCGAGGAGAGGGGAACCCATTAACTTGCAGACGTTTCCTGCGGGGCCGAGCAAAGTCTCGGAATTGATAGAGGAGTACTACGAGGTGGGGACCGATCCGAGACCTTCTTCGGTGCCCGTTGGTAGGATCACCAGCCTCACCCTGCAGACTATTTTATCGCTCATTGGGTGGATTACCGGCTCTGCAGCCGTGCATCAGGCTTCGCGTGCACAGATGAACTGTGAAATTCAGTGCATGAATGCACAGATTTTCGATTGGAGTACCACACTGTTAGAGAGTATGAAGAGGCAATTGACTGATTGCCGACAGCGGACACACAGGAACTTTGGGTTCGGGACTATCCTGTGTTCACTTTTCTTTGAGAGAGTTCCATGCTTCAGTCCTCGGCTGAGAGTACGAGGACATCTGGCGACTTTCCCCACAGTATGCAGATGGGCAGCATTACTGCCGCGACAGGGTGGTGGAAGGACCGTAGAGGCCTTCAACGACGATTTCTTTTCTTGGTTGTCACGGCAGATCCCCGCTATCGAGGACTACCCATACGCGGGGATCGACTTTTCCAGAGATCTAGCAATACCGGTGCCTCCTGGTGAGGAGCGAGGGGAGATGGGTAAGTCTCCGCCTGTACAGTTTTTTTGTTTGCATATGTAATTTTTATGTCTTTTTATATATATATCATGTTTTTTTTTGTATAACAGAGTTTTTGATGGGTGAACATTGTGTTGCGTGCAGATGTGGGACCCGTGCGACCTGTCGATTTTGCATGGAACAGGCGCCACCCACGGCCAGAGGCCGTAGCTGCCGCCGCCGGAGGGGCAGCAGTAGCAGGGAACCCTCCAGCAGGAGATGCCGAGAGGGCTCTTACGCGGATTGAGCAGAACTTTATTGAGCTTACTCGCACAGTTCCCATGGCTGAGATAGAGGACATGCCACCCTCCATGCAGACTCATATGGTGGGGTTACCTCGGACATGGGTCTGACTGTTTAGGCGTTTGGGTCAAGCTGTACATGATTATAATAGGGCCCATAGGCCCTGAAAAGACTTGTAGACTTTGATGTGCCTCGAGCACCGATATGTATATATATGTTTTGAGGGCGTAAGCCCCAGTGACTCATTATGGTTCCCACTTTTTGAGGCGCTTGCGCCCATCTATGTACTCTGAGGATTTTATGATATTTATATATGGTTTTTATTTCTTTTATGTGTCTTATGGATGGTGTGTACAAAAATGTATTTACATGTGTATGATCACGATCTTCTTTATGTGTGAGCAAGATGCCAATCTAAAATGTGATTAGCTAGAGTATCTGTGATTTGATTTAGACTCCTAGGAACATGAAAATATGTAATATAATCAAAGTTGTGCTCCAAGAGACGTACCCTAAGGAATCGTCGGTGTAAAGTAGGATCGTGTACACGGTATATTCTGTTCAGCTGCGACACAACCAGTTGAGCGTCTAGATAGACCCGGAGACGAGAGATGCCCAATGACAGAGCGTCACGAAGCAACTCAATAACTGCGCTATACTCAGCAACATTGTTTGTGGTGTCACCTAAGCATATCCCTCCGAAAGATAACAACTGACCCTGTGGTGTAAAGATTACCCAAGATGCGGAGGCAAGC
The DNA here is from genome assembly GCA_009831015.1 of Picea engelmannii. Lineage (NCBI taxonomy): Eukaryota > Viridiplantae > Streptophyta > Pinopsida > Pinales > Pinaceae > Picea > Picea engelmannii. Next base: position 16,786 of record ML865924.1, on the reverse strand, counting down.
CTCCGCATGTGTCGACTAGCACCGTCTGCATACCCAATGAACACCTCGGACTCACTTGACATCTTCCATAGTGATGAAAGATAACATTAATGACACGTCCACGACATGTTTTTTCAAAAGAAATGAAAGAAAGTAATAGCACAAAGACTATACATATGTTACAAAAAGTTACCCACAGTGACCATTCTATGAGTAATACTTCTTGAGGTAGAGCCCATTCCTAGGCTCCGCCAAAGCATTCCCTTCAAACACGACCAAACGATAAGCGCCCTTTTTTAAAACCTCCTTAATAATGAAGGGTCCGAACCACATGGGTTTGAACTTTCCTGCCCCCAGGGGGTCCTTATCTTGGTCATAAACTAGGACAAGGTCGCCCTCAGAGAAAACTCGAGGACGAACGGACCTATCATATTGACACTTAACCTTATGTTTATGATCTTCGTTGGCCAGTGCCGAGTCACGACGATGTGCATCAAGTTGCTCTAGGTGTACTAACCGTTCTTCAAGCGGAGAAGTGTCTGGCAATAACTGTACTGCCAATTTCAGAGATGGAATTTGACATTCGATGGGAAAGACTGCCTCCAGCCCGTAAACGAGTTGGAAAGGTGAGAAACCGGTTGCAGTCTTAACTGATGTTCGGTAAGCCCATAATGTCGAATATAACATCAAATGCCAGTTTGACTTGGCTGAGTTGATGGTTCACTGTAGCATTGTCTTAAGTGTTTTGTTAACAGCTTCCACCTGCCCATTGGCTTGGGGGTAGTAAGGTGATGAGTGTTCTTGCCATAACCAAAGATTTGACGTTAACTCGGTCATCATTTGATTCTGAAAGTGACTGCCATGGTCAGTGACAATCTCTCTCGGGACGCCGAACCGTGCTATAATCTGGTTAAATAAGAAGAGAGTTGCAGTCTCTCCATCATCTTTGAACGTTGACATAGCTTCGACCCACTTAGTGAAGTAGTCGATAGCTACAATGATATAGAGGTTCCCCCTGGAAGATGGGGGGTTGCAAGTAGTGTAATCAATGCCCCACTTAGTGAAAGGACCGACGGTGATAACAGGAAACATAGGAGCTGGATGCGCCCTCATCTTCTGTGAGAAGATTTGGCACGGATGGCACTTCTTGACCGACTCGATACAATCTTTTATAAGTGTGGGCCAGAAGTAACCTGCTCGTAAGATATTTTGGGTTGTTGCCAACCCAGATAAGTGACCTCCACAAGCGCCTATATGACAATTGTTGAGCACTATGACGGCCTCCTCATGAGTGAGACATCGGCACAGAATGTAGTCTACACCTCTCCGATACAAAGTATCATTGAGTATGAGAAAGTTCTTGGCCTGATGGCATATCCGTCGATTCTCATCACGAGAAGAAGAGGTAGGACACTTCAAAGTCTGGAGATAGATCAGTATATCTCTGTACCAGGGGTCTGACGATTCAATCAAAAACATATCCCCCCGGATAGGCGATTCCTCAGGCACAACGTCACCTGACTCAACCAGAAGTTCCGAAATAAGTTCTGCGAAGACCAGTGACTTTTTGGACTTGGCTAAAACGAAGTCTAAGTCGAATTCTTGGAGGATAACCATCCATCTACTGATTTTTCCGCCGATAACTCGTCGTGTCAACATGTACTGGAATGGATTCATGACAGCTACGACGGTGGTCTTACGAAACAGAACATAGTGACGGAACCGTTGAACAGCATGAACTGCTGCCAATGCAAGTTTTTTGAGATGGGTATAATTAAGTTCCGGTCCTACGAGGCCTTGGCTTAGGTAATAGATCACGTATTCAGAAAACAAATCCTCTTCCTGAACTAAAACAATGCCTATGGTTGACTCCGCGGCAGCCAGATATAAGAGGAAATCCTTGTTATAATTTGGTGGTCATAGCAGAGGTGCAGTTGTAAGGGCGTGTTTCAATGCGTCGAAAGAGCGCTGCGTGGCTTCATCCCAGAAGAAAGGAATGTCTTTCTTCAGTAAACGCATGAAGCCCTTGGTGATTTCGGCATAGTTGGCGATGAACCGTCGTAAGAAGTTCGCCTTGCCTTGAAGACTTTGAAGTTGTAAAATTGTGCGTGGGGGGGGCAACTGGACTATTGCCTCCACCTTAAGAGGATCGACCATGATCCCCATTGTTGAAATGATGAAACCTAAAAAACATCCCGACGTGACGCAAAAGCTGCACTTATTGGGATTCAAGCGAATCTTGAAGTAGCGACAGCGTTCGAAGATGAGTCTGAGGTGTGTAGGATGATCCTTTCGCTTGCGAGAGCGTGATGCTAAATCATCTAGATAGGCCTCGACTATGTGTTTGAGGTCATGAAACGCAAAAGACATGGCCCGCTGGAAAGTGGCTCCAGCGTTCTTGAGACCAAAAGGAATTTTGCGATAGGCGAACGTACCCCACGGACAAATGAATGTCGTTTTGTGCTGGTCCTCAGGTTTGATTTGGATTTGTTTATAGCCCAAAAAACCATCCATGAATGAAAAGGCTTCACAACCGGCACACTCATCAATGATCTGGTTGATGAATGGGGTTGGATAATTATCTTTCGGACATGCCTTATTCAAATCACAGAAATCGGTACAGATGTGAATCGTGCCTTGTTTCTTATCGACTGGCACGGGATTTGACACCCATTGAGTCAAGTGAATAGGGTATATGAACCCTGCTTTAAGTAATTTCTCCACCTCAGCTTTGATGGCTGCTGCATTCCTAGGATTAACTGGACGAAGTTTCTGTTGAACAGGCTTAGCATCAGGATACATAGTGATCTCATGTTCAACTATTTTCGGATCGATGCCTGGAATTTCCTCATAAGACCAAGCAAAAACATCGCGGAATTATTTAAACAGATCCGTGTAAATCTGAATCTCTTCAGGGGAGAAATTCGCTCCGATGAAGACATTCTCCACGGCGCCGGGGTTTCGGGAGATATTGATAGGAATCGTGGCAGCGATAGTCGCCATATTTCCCTCAGCGTAACAATCCTGTATAGCTAAAAGGTTGATGGGACAAGGTTGATCCCCCGTCATGGTGATAGTGAATTCTCCTGCCTCAATTCAGTGTAACTCTGGGAGGAAATATGATCTGTGATGAAGATCTTCCCAGGGTTTTTCCGGACTGGTCATTGCCTCAATTATAGCTTCGTCTGAAGGCAAGACTAGATCTAACGAGTCGGTGTTGGCAAGAGAATCCTGAGCCCAGATAGGCTCTGGAAGTGGATCCAACTCTTGTGCGGGAGTCAGATCAGGAGCAGCTAAAGCTTGCTGGACTAAAGAGTACGCTACTTCAGCAGCCGACAAGGGCGTAGACATGCCTGCATGCCCTGTCGCATCCATCGTATCTGATGGGGAAGGAAGAATCCACAGATCCTTGAAGTAAGTCGTGCGGAACGACGAAACAAGGAAAATCTCAGCCTTGTGGTGAGTCGATATAAACTTGACATCGCCTTGAGGAGGTGGGTAATCGAAAGTACCCATCAAATATGGGCACAAACCAACTCATACGTTAATGACACCGGCTTGAGGATTATCAACCATAGGAACCATGGATTCCCCCAAAGCTGGGTCAGGTCGAGAGAAGGATAACTGATCAATAGTCACTATCCGGCCTTCATGTGGAAATAATAAGACACGAAAAATGGTAGTGACCACCGCTTGCATAGCATAAGTCCAACTACGACCTAACAAGATATTGTAGTCGATGGGGGCATCGACCACCAATACTTCGACGCACACAGTCTTTCCTCCTAACTGCACAGGGAAAGAAGGAACGATGCCATGTGGTCGGAAAGAACGATCGTCGAACGCAGTGAGGAGAGTAGGTGACGGAGACAACTCGGGCTGACCAATGGTTTTCCAACATGCTAACGAGATAACGCAAGTCAAAGCGCCCTCGTCGACCACCATGCGGTAGATGTTTCATGTAAATGTTTTCGTGGGGTGAGCCACTACTATCTGAAACGCGACGTGATAAGGCAAACGAGGTTTCAAGTCAGTCATATCTAACATGATGGTACCCGGGTTACAAGTCTCAGTAGAGCCTAAAGCAGTCAACAAGGCTTTCCGCTGAGCAGGGCAACTTTGGAGGACCTCCAAAGTAGACATAGCACAAGGGGTTTGTGATAAATCTTCCACCACAGAGTAGTTCTGGGCAGCCCTTGCATTTGGATTGTGCGAAGCGCGCTTGAACGCACCTTTTGGAATGAGTGTCATTGTTTCACCCAACGTCTTCTCGATCTGTATAGGAAGAGATGGGATCTCGGCTTCTTTTCCCTTCTCAGGGGCGCTTGGTTTGCTATAGTCGTGCGCTCTAGTCATTATGAAAGCATCACTTTTAACCATATATACGTTGGTGGAAGATGAATTGTTTGGAGGAGGGCAGTTTTCCTGGATGCCCCCTTCGCCACTTGCAGAGGCTTGAGTTAAATTTTGCCCATGCTGAAAGGGATTAGTCAAGACGGCTTGTTGTTGCTGTGTGACAAACTTCTGGGCCTCCGCAAGTCGAGGGCATAGATGGGTCGGGTGGTCTTCCTCAAATAAGTTGCACGGATACCTCGCCTTCCTCTTTTTCGTTGGGCCCTCGCTAGCATTATCAGTCGGTTTTTTATCCCCCTTACCCCTCTTACGTTGTTTTTTCTTCCCTTCAGGCTGCTAGTTGGCCTTTGGGTTAGTCGTCTGCACGGAGTGTACTTACGACGTTTGGGTAGGAGGAACAGCCAAAGAATTAGTCTGGCTGACCGTTGAGTGTTGTGTAGATAACTGTTGCAATTGCTTTGTCAATTTCTCAGCGGGCTTGGTTTGTGCCGAACCAACAATACCATCGGCATGCGGTCCGACTCTCTGTCTGTTTTTCTCCAATATCGAACGTGGTGCATCTGGTAAGATGTTGTATAACAAACCGGACTGAGAATAGATGAGCTCAAACTGTTGAGCCCGCATAATGGCGTCTTCTTCAGAGAAAACTTTGGACGTTGCAACGTCTTTGGACAACTGTGGGACCAAGGAATTGATGAACCACTCCAGCAGGAATGTTGGTGGGACTGGCACTTTGATAAGACTCTTTTAGCGTCGCCACTCTCGAATGTGATCCGAGATATGGTCCGCTATCGTCTGCTCGAAATTGGCTAGCAACTCAGTGTCGGCGTCGTATCTCACAGGTAACTGGAAATGGTTAAGGAAGACCATCGCCAGTTCGCCAAAAGAAGAGTATCATGAACGATCAAGATCTATGTACCATTTCGCGTCACTCCCAATAAGAGTGCGTTGAAACAATCGCAATTGGACAGAGTCATCTTTCAGTGAATTCGATGAACACCAAAGATGGAAAGTAGTCACGTGATCACCTGGGTCTTCGTTAGGCTTGGCCTCGAACTTTGGAATGTTCGAAGGCAACTTTGTTGGCATAGGAGGCCAATGTGGATCATGACAGATAGGATCATTTAACAACCATGTCAAATCTGGCAAGTGTAACGTCGCCAAGAATGGTAGTTTTGGTTGCTGCTGATAGCTTGGATAAAGGGGTCCTGGAGTTTGACTGGCACCAGGTTGCCAGGAAAAGTTTGGCTGTTGGTCGGGGTTCTGGTAGAAACCATGGCCCTGACCAGCGTAAGGGTTTTGCATCTGAGGAGACATCATTGGTTGATTCCCCATGAAGGACATATGATGTTGGGTGTTCATCATGTTCGGCGGACTTTGGGAAGGATTACCCCATGCCGGTCCCGACGGGAGAGGCATAGAAGTCTGTCCAGGGTTCCATTGACTGTGGAAAGAATTACCCCAGATCGGCATTCCAAAGGAAGGAACAGATCCCTGTCCTGAGTTCCAAGGTCCTGGTATATGTGCCCCCGGTGCAGGAATAGTACCCTGTGCCGGTGTAGACTGTCCAAAAATGGGTGTGCCCCCAGCTGGGAAAGCAGTGGATGCGAAAGTGTTATTACCAAACGTCTCGTTCCAAACAAATGGTGACAAACCTACCGACTGAGTTTGCGCAGGTGTTCCTTGACTCCCTACTCCAAATGGACTCGTGTGTACAGGCTGCCCGGTGGACTGCTGATGCGGACCACCAAGCGAAGGGGATGAAGGAGGGATGTGGCCTCCAGCGTAAGGAAAAGTGTTGAAAGGGACAGGAATGCCCCCAAGTTGACCTTGCAAGGGAGCGGTAGAGCTCCCTGCCCGCAGACCCAAAGTCTGTAAAGTGGAGTAAGTGAGTACAGGGCTTGTACCCAAACTAGGCATACCGTATGAAAACGGAGTGCCTGTCGCACTAGGTGTGTAAGGAGGTGTGGCCACTGCGATAGATGGGGTCGGTCCACTGTGCGACGTAGTTGCGGCCGAGACCATGGTCGCCCGGACCGTCGACAAAGGCAAGTTAGGAGAAGCTTCTCCTGTGGTAGCAATAGTGATGGGAATGGAAGAAATCCTAGTTGAAGTAACAGAGTTTGGTTCCATCACTGGGTTGGGCACTAACAGGCATTCGTAAAATTGAATTGGCACAATAATTTCCGGCCAAGTATCAGTGTTTGCGGTTTCAACCGATCCAAGATTGGCAATTGATTCCTCCGAGATTTTTTCGGGCTCAAAAGCCTCGGTTGCTTCGAAAGACCCTTGATGGTCTAGCTTCCACCTCAATGGTGGCGGGGGTGTCTCCAGTATAACCGGTGGCAGGCCCAGAAGCCTTCGTGACCGGCGAAGCTCTGAATCCTCCACTGTGTGAGAAGATTCACGACACGCTAAGGTATTCTACACGAACAAACAGTAACACTCGCTAAAAGAAATCCCCTAGAAGATAAATCAAGCAAGCACTAAACTAGTTGGAAGAACAGTTACAACAACCAACACTAGAGCAACTTACCGGTGCAAGTGCAACTCGAATATGGAAGCACCCTCTGGGTATACTTTGCAAAGCCTGGCCTGATTTCTTTCCTAGGTACCGCGGTATACCCCCGCAGTCACCTGTGTATGTCCCTAGAAAATATAGGCAACTAGTTTGCCAGCACGTGAACAGTCACCAGGCGGGTACAGTCGATAGTCAAGTAGACCACAATGAGCAGGGTATCAAGCCCGAAACCTGTCAAGGGTATCGAGAGCAAATGGTCCGGAAGACGACTGAGGACCTCGAATGGATTCGAGACCCACGAAGCTCCGTGGCAAATGCAAATGACGGAATCCCTTAACAAATCCTCGATATGTGTTCTCCACAACGTTCAGTCCGGCTTTGGAGGGGTTATCTCCGCTACCTTTCCTTACGCGACCTCGTGTTTAGCCCATGTGTTAGAGGGGGGTCCTGGATAACTTTCCGTAACTGGACTTCTACACTCCCTATTGACAGACTCCAATGTTTGGTTTGAGTGGCCTTGGAGAAATTTACTCTCCAACCTATTCCAAGGCCCTAGTCCTGAGCTAGTGTATGCACCCTACAAACAAAAAGTCTACTTGATTTTATTTAGCGTTGCTTTTAATGGGATTTTTAAGTTGCAAGGTATGAAAGTGAAACTGATGGTGTGTAAAAAGACTCAAAGCAAAATGAACAAGAAATGCTTGGAAACAAACTTTTACAAAAATGCAAAACCAGCAACTTTTCAACAAGAAAGACTTCTTTTCTTTTCAAATTTACTAAGATATCATGCAGTAAATATAAAGGAATTTCGCTCAGATCTGTGAGCTACTTATACTCTAAATTCACTGCAAAAACTTATGCAAAAAGACTTCTTCCTAGCTACTGATGCAACAACACAATCTTCAAACCAAGAAGAAAATGAGACAAGATATTTATTTATTTTTTATTTAATTGCAAAGTGACGCAATAAAGGGAAAATGAAGACAAGCAGAAAACCAAGAAAACAAAATAAAGTTCCGGCAAAAAGCGCAGATCGCAAAAGAATCAGAGCAGAGATGCAAAAAGCAATCCAGAAAGCACCAATTCTAACACTTGTCTAAAAACCATAAAACAACAAATTTTTTCTTTTGTCTTTCCTACCAAAACATTAAGTAAGCAAAAACAACAAGCTAAGGATATGAGGCCCTAACTTACTGACTGTGCACCCTAGACTCCAAACCCTGAAAGGAACACTTCCCACCACAGGAGGGGATGACTGCCCCACCCAGGCTGAAAGACAACCAGACAGGCCCGCGACTGTCATTGAGACAACACACGTTCAAACACGTGTTGAGCTACAACAGCACACGGGTACCCATGATCAGAACTGAAACAACCCGCGTGTAGGTATAAAATCAAAGAAAAAATCAAGCATAGGCAGCCTTGACCTGAAAGAGGCCTCTAGTATTGACAACCAGGGTCTCTGAAAGGCTTGGCTGCTTCTATCTTAACAGAAAAGGAAAATTTGCAAAAAAGAAAACAAATGCAAAAAATAACCAACACAATAAGGCAGACTGAAAGCAAGACAGTAGACCAATCAAGACCCAGACAAGATCTAGAAATCCCCCTGAGAAGGTAAACTTCTGACAGGGAAGAGGAGACTACCTCTTAAGCTTCCTGGGCTCTACACGCTACTGAAACCACTACAGAAGGCGTTCAAACCTGGGTTGTAGAAGGTTAGGGCACGGGTTACACGCGTGCAGGCCTTCTGCAAGCCGCGTGTACCTCTGTGTGTCCCGAGAATGAATGTCAAGCAACAGTCAAGGAAAAACTGATATTGATAACCAGGTTCCCTGCTAGCTTTGACCTAACAGAAAACAAATAAACAAAGAAACTGAAACTCTACTTCTTTGAACTACCCAAAAAACGTCAATGAAATCCGGAAACCCTAAGAGTAAAATCTCCCCAATGGAGTCGTCAATTCTGTTGTTGGGAAATTATACCCTACGGACTAACAAGCTAGGGTTTAAGCTTGCATGCAGATCATGACCCTTCAAGAATTACTTTTAACCTTCTACCCCAAACCTAAAACCCTTTTTCACATGCATACATGGGAAGAACCAACTAACCTTCTTATCGACGGTTGGTGTAGATCCTTCGTTGAGCTTTATCCCGTTGCTTCTGCTGCTCCTTCCACAAAGTGATCCTGCAATCAAGACAAAACTACGCATGCATGCTATTGTTCTACTAGAGGATTAGAGATTAAACATAAACCAAATGAAACACATTAGACTCATGCATTTGGGACGGGAAAAGTATCTTTTTATTAATCTCAAGATGAATCAACTTACAATGATTATGGAGATCGGCCACCGTTCCTTGATCCTGATCCTGGGCTCCTCCTCTTCATTGTCCTCCAACTGCTTTGCTTGAATTCTCCTAAAGCTTGAGGAAAGGCTAAAGGGTTGGGACAAAACAGATTTGGCAATTGGGCAGAGTTTCTTTGCTATGATTTTCCCCTCTGAATAATACCCCTACCCCTTCTTTTATAGGCTAGAAGGAGCTAGGGTTTTAGACGAACTCTCGGCCATGCATGGCTGGGAGTTCCAGTTAACTGACCCAAAGCTTTTCATCCCGACGGAAACTTTCCTGATACAGCATGCGTTGGAATGTTGTATAAGGCCTGCCAACGTTCCAACATGCCCAGTAATGGGTTAGGGCGCGGGTTACTTGTTTTAAGAGGTTTTTGAAGAGTCTATTCAGCATGGTTTTGGCAATGAAGGGCAATGAGTTGGCCTGATGCCAGGTAAGCATGGATGGTGCAATTTAGGGTTATAACAGGGACCGCTCCATAACGGATGGAATTGCATTGAATAAGGCTTTGTGACCCGTTGAAAGAAGCCATTACGGTGTTATCTATTTATCCCATCGAGCGTTGCACCGAGAACACTTTTTCCAATTGTGATTATCCGAGCCCGTAGAGAACTAGTTGATTTCGTTCAGTGATCATTGAGACCTCACCTTCCATTCTATTAACAGTGAGTATTTTTCACCGACCTGAGATATTAGATCTTGAGTGTGCATGTCGGACAAAATTAGCGCAGTAGAAAAATCTATCGAAGAGATTCTAATAGACCTCATGGCTGAGAAGGTGATTTCTACAGGCATTCAAGCCTCATCGACATGAGGAGTGCAAGCCTCCCCATCCACTGCTCTTGGATCTAGACCATCCTGAGCTGCGACTGAGAAAAGAACCAAGAATCGTGATGACTTGGCGAATGCGAAGCTAATTCCATCCATCCTACCTGACTACATGCCACCCCTAGCCGGTGTGGTGAGTCGTGATAGTTGTTGGAATAGGGGCAGACCCATGGTTCAAATCCAAGAGCGCACCAACAAGCCCTAAATACTCTCCCTTTCATCTACACCTACGAAGCAGATGCAGTCTCACCCGAAGCAGCTATGGGGGGGTTGCAAGACAGAGATGTCTACAACCAAGGGAACTATCAAGTGGATCCAACACTAGAACAATACAGCATGCATATATCACTTATCATCTTAGATCTATTCCACACATCTATCAGATCTACCACAACAATGCAATAATAGTATATCAAGGCAAAATAACACAGCGTCAATCACATACAAGACAAGATATACGTGGTTCACCCTCTCTCTAGGGCTACGTCCATAGAACTGTTATTTATAATGTATTAAGATGAAGCATGCAGTTCTTGTCTGCGCTCTTAGCTATGAGATATTATTTCTTCTTCTCTCTATCTCTCCCCTCCCTGTGCACCTAGCTGCAAGGTTGATATTCGCACCCAGTTGAAGATATTACAATACAGAAGGCTCTCATACTCAACACTTCTCTCTCACCCAATATTACACACTCAATCACATAACAACAATAGTAACAACAACAACTATATTGAACCTCCTTCCCTCATGTAGGTTATTATTTATACATTAAAATCACTCACCGACATCCTTAGGCCGAAACCTAGGTGTCAAAACACTAGATACCAAAACCCTAGATGTCTAAAAACCTAGTTCAACTTAACCCACATTTCCAGGGCTTCGCCAACCTGTCTTTCCTTCCTTCTCGCGTGGTGCTCCAAAGAATCCAACAGTGGCTTTTTCCTCTTGTTGATTTGTCCATGATCCTTCTTCCCTGTTGATTTGTCATCCTCAATCTCCTCATCCAATGGCTTGCTTCATTTTACTTCGCTCCATCTTTTCTGCTCTTTTTCTCACTTCGACCCAGTAACAGTTACTGTGCCTTCCACGCAATTTGCGTTCTGCCTTTTGTCCCTTGATCTTTTCTTACTTCCATAACCAAGGGCCAACAGGCCCCCAACACTCACCTGTGACTCGTTCTGAGGCACTTCAAATATGACCTTTCTTTTTTACTTCGACTTTAGATTGTACAGTGAAACCTTTGCTTTTTTCTCTATGCCTCCTCTCCTTCCCTGTGCAGACTGTATTTTTTGTGTCTGGTACCCAGTTTCAATTGCACCTTTTCCTTAGGATTTTACTTAGAACTATGAGGCAGTTGGTTGTCATAGTACAATTTCAACTGGCTCCCATTCACTAATCCTTCCTTCCATTCTCCTTTCAAAGTCTTCAATTGTGCATATCTTCCTTCTGTAACATAGGAGATCTCATATGGCCCGAGCCAATGTGTCCTGAACTTCCCAGGATGTTTTATGAACTTATTGTCATATATTAGTACTAGATCACCTTTCTTGAATTCCTTCTTGATGTGTTTGTCATGATAGGCATTTTCTCTTTCCTTTTGCACCTCTTGATGGAATCCCGCAATAAATTTGTCTTCTTCGAGTTCGATCAACTGTGCAAGCCTCTCTTGAACAGTGCTAGTCTCATCCATATCTATAAAGGAAGCAATCCTTAAGCTTGGTACCAGATATTCCATTGGGACAATGGCTTCGAGACCATATACCAACTTAAAAGGGGTCTGCATTGTTAGCTTCTTGCAAGTGGTTCTATAGGCCCATAGTACTGTTGGTACACTTAAATCCCAGTCATCCTTGTTCACACTGTAAATATTCGTCAGCGTTGTCTCCAATATTTTGTTAAATGCTTCTACTGTTCCATTTGCTTGTGGATGGTAAGGTGTGCTCTTCTGATGGTGGACTGTGAATTCCCCAATCAAGGATTCAATAGTCTTATTTATGAAATGTGTGCCTTAATCACTCATAAGGATATTTGGGCATCCAAACCTGGTTATGATGTCATCAAATATGAAGCGCGCAGCTATGGTTTCACTACAGTCCTTAACTTCTCTTGCTTCGGCCCATATGGTCAAGTACTTTGTTGCTGTAATTATGTACCTTGATCCTGTGCGCTTGCCTGTTGGGATTATAGGTCCCACGAAGTCAATGGCCATTTATCAAATGCTTGTAGGGTCAGTTGTGGTGCTAGTGGCATTTCATCTCTTCTGGATGGTTTCCCAACTCTTTGGCATACATCGCAGGCTCTGTAATAGTCTTTAGCATATCTATGTAAGGTATGCCACCAAAGGCCAGCTCTAAGCACTTTCTGTGCGGTTTATTTCCCTGTGTAGTGTCCTCCCACGATGCCTTCATGAGCTTTCATGAGGATCATCATTCATTCTTCCTCCATAACACATCTTCTCAATATCTCATCAGGTCCCATCTTGTAGAGTTGTCCAGCTATAAGTGAAAAGTCTGCAGCACACACTACTAGTTGTTTCTTCTAAGGAATTGTATACTCACTAGGTGCCATTCCTATTTACAGGAACTGGACTATTTCTGTGACGTGGCCATAAATCTTTCTAATGGCCAGCAACTGTGCGTCCGATAGTGTATCCTCCAAACTAGTGGGCTCTTCTCCATGTTCCAACCTCGACAAGTGGTCAGGACCTTTGTTCATTATTCCTAGATTTACTATGATCTCAAAGTCATATTCTCCCCCCCAACGTTGGCTTGTTGACTAGGTATTTCAGTGCGGAGTGATCAATAAACATTTTAAAGTGTCCTCCCAACAAGTAGTGGAAAATTTTCTGCAGCACATACACCATGGCTAACCCCTCTCGCTCGGTAGTGGTGTAATTGATCTCAGCAATTGATAGCTTCCTGTTGGAAAAGGATAACAGATGGTCAATATATCCTTCCCTGGGTTGTGCTAACACTGCTCCTAAAGCAATAGAATATGCATCGACATGCACAAGAAACTCCTTGCTCCAATCTGGGAAGACCAGAATAGGAACAATAACCATTTTATGTTTCAGTATGTCAAAGCTCTGCTGGCACTCTTTTGTCAACTAAACTAATAGTCTTTCTTAAAATCTTCTCCATGGGTGCTTTAATATGGGCATATCCTTTAATAAACTTCCTGTAGTATCCAGTATGTCCCAGCGCAGTGCAAAGTTGTTTGACTGAAGTAGGAGGGGGTAGATCAACTATACTGGCAATTTTAGATGGATTGACCAGCAATCCCTGCTTGCATACAATATGACCTAACAGCACTCCAAATGGTGATAAAAAGATGCATTTCTTCAGATTCAAGGCAATTTAGCACTGCCTTAATTTGTCCAACATTAGCCTTAGACATTCAATATGATTTTTCAATAAACTAAAAATAGTCCAATCATCAAAATATGATTCTATAAATTTATGAAGAAACTCCTTGAATGCTTTGACCACCACCCTATAAAATATGGTTGGGGCATTATTCAATCCAAATGGCATCACTTTATACTGATAGGACCCCCATTCTATTGAAAATGTGGTATTATGGCGATATTCCTTGGCAATATGGATCTGATGATATCCTGAAAATCCATCTGTAAAAGAATATACTTCCTAGCCTCCCACATTACCTAACACTTCGTCAGTGAATGGCACAGGGAAGGGGTCATGTAAACAGGAATCATTCATCTTCATGAGATCTACACAGATCCTGATCTCTCTTGTCTTCTTGTCTTGCACCACCATAGGGATAATCCACTCTGACTCTTCCACAGGTTCTATAATCCCAGCTTCCAACATTCTATCGAGCTCAATCTTCACTTTCTCCTTATATTTGGGGTCCAATATGTACGATCTTTGTTTGACTAGTCTTGCATCTGGTTTCAAAGGGATCCTCATCTCTCCCATGGGCCCTTTAATTCCCTTCATATCAGTGAACTTGGTTGGAAACAAGTCTTGATATTCATGCAGTAATTTTGTAATCTTGTCAATAGTGGCAGCATCCCAATAATCTCCAACATTTGCAAGATTTGGTGCCTGCTCTGTTCCAATATTGACTTTCCTAATATTGATTAGTTTTCTAATGAATGGTAACTCAAATCCTGGTCCTTCCACGTCTCTTTGGCCTTCTGTTTCTGTGATGTTCACCTTTCTTGGATCATCGTCTTCATCAGTATTGATGTTGTAACAGCCTTGCAGTTTTTGCAGAGGTGCAATCCATTCGTCCTCTTCCTGCTCCAAAAGGAGGTTAGATGCCTCCTCGAATACTTTCTATCTTACAATCTGCAATTCTTGATATACTGAAGGATATTGAATTTCAAATAAAAAGGCGGTTACAAAATTCTGAGTCATACCTTCCCAGTCTGTAGTGATGAGGCACAGCTCTGCTTGAAGGTACCAGTCGATAGGTGGCGTGTCCAATGTGTTGATGAACTTGTGTACCCACTGCTCTTGAGGAATTTTTCTCCAAGATTCTTCGCAACTTCGCACATGGTTCTTTAGGTAGCTTCGACCTGTGTATCAAACTTCGCAGCCTTCTACTTGTGTTGAGAACCATGTTGTCATCAAGGTACGACATTGTACCCATTCTATAATTTTTTTTGTGTGTCCCCCACCATCTTGTTGGTGTGGCTTTCAGGGCCTCATCCATTGCCAACAGTCTTTGTTGAATTGGTACGCTTTCTTCAAAGTCTGAAAATAAGATTTCCAAAGGATTCAGACCATCAAAGGTGGGTAAATTACTTACTGTTGTCTCGATCCAACGAACTTCTCTGGTTAATCTAGCACATCTTCTTGTAGATACTTCATACATTTTATTCTGCCAATTCTCCAATGCTTCTTCTGAGTCTGATGAACATACATTGTCACTTCACCATCTTAGGTTTCCATCGGTCGTAGTATTAATGTAATCATGTTGTCTGGTTGTTAATTTGTATATGTTTTCTAGTTCATATGAATGGTCTTGTTTTCTGATGGGCTCTGTGTATCGCTAACCTTCATATGGATATAAAGGTGCAATGACCTTAAGGACATCTCTTTCAAAATTCATACGTATTTTATTTAAATCAAACACAGTGGAATTATTAAAAGTCCAATCAATTCCTAATAGCACAGGGTAAGGACAGTTATCAACAACTATCTCAATTACCTCAAAATCTACAAACGTGCTTACTCTGTCGATGTCCACAGGGACATGTTCCAATCATCCAAAGGGGCTAACAGCTTGTTGATTACCCATCCTAAGCCTGATAGGGGAATAGATCAACTTGGGTTTTCCCATTAGTGCCCAGGTTTTCTTCATCATAACATTGACCTCTGACCCTAAGTCGAGGACCACATAGTCTATATCATATTCTCTTACTTGAGCATTCAAGTGTAATTCCTTATTTGTCCTTCTCTTTTTAGCGATTTGGTGTACTTACCTATTCAGTAAGGGGAATATCTTTCCTAGATCATACTATTTGATTAAATTTTTTAGTTCTTATACAACGCTCTCATACTGGATCAACTTAATACAAGTATATAGAAATTCCATGAGCTTGCTTACCTCTTTTTCTTCTTTTGGTGAAGCAGACTGATCGAAGAGGCATTCCATATTCTCTTACTTTTGGCCATGTATTTGATGAAGAGCCTTGGTTTTATTTGAACTCTTTTCTTGCCTCCTCAAATATATGTCTTTCTTTCTTTGCATCAAAAGTTTGGGTCTTCTCTGCAGCTTTCCTGATTCCTGAGTCTTTTGTAATATTTCCTTGGGTCAGTTTGCCTTCTCCTGTAAAAATGCCTCCTTTAGTGATAACAATGACTCTGTGGTATTCTCCATGAGGTTCATCATATATCAGTTGCACTTGTGGGTTCTGTTGAGGTCCTTGTCTTTCTTGAAGCTTAGCCAGCAATGCTGGACATTCCTCGATAACGTGTTTGAAAGAGTTGCAATAGCTGCAAGTAGTGCAAGGGTTCTGACAGTCCCTTGCGAGGTGTCCTAGTTGTGCACATTTATAACAGATGATATATCCTTAGCCTCAATCCATACCTCCTCCTTGTCCTCGTCCTCTGAATCCACTGCAAGGATTGAATTTTCCTCTCCCAGAGGAGTTATACTGTGTAGTGTTTCCTTCTTGTTGTACTTCGCCTTGAATTTTGTATATGTCTCTTGACCTTTCATGCATGAGATCGTAAGCCCTACAATATATATCATCATGTCCCGCGGACTTACAGAACGTGCAATACAAATTTGTGGGTGTCTGAACATATTTTTGCATGTAATATCACTAGCTAGGGCGATGTCTATTTCAGCATACCTCACACCAAGGTAAGGTGACTTGTTTCAAAGGGCTCGAAGATCCAGAGGTAAATTATTCATGGAATAGGGGATAGTTCTCCTTGTCATGGCCATATGATCGGCATCTGACACACCATATGTCTTCTCTTTTATCTTTTCTCTTGTATTTCTTTATATCTTTGACTTACAGAGACAAACTAGTTAGATGACTCAAGATCTGACTCATACCTGAGTTGGATTCTCCCATAGGGGTTGATTCTAACTTCATGGCGATCTCCGGTGCCTCAGCCTGTGAAGAAATATTCTGTTGCATCAGAGGAAATTTGATGTGTGGTAAAAGGGCAACAATGAACCACTCTTTGTTATGCTCATCTGGGATCTGAAAAGTCAATCGATTTGTTAAGGTCTTGAATCTTTGATCGAATTCCCAAACAGGTTCGG
>ML865923.1:0-17328 GCA_009831015.1 Picea engelmannii | reverse complement strand
GAATATTTAAAGAAAGAGGAAGGAGCATGAGGCCTTGCTTAAGCAACACCGGAATGAGCCTCCTTCCCTTAGGGTTTTGATTCTAGGGCCCTGCCATTGCAGCACCATAGAACCTAACTCTCTAGTCTTCAGATTTTGATCCTTCCGAGGTCTTGCCCTTGCTTTTGACTCCATAATACCCTAAGGCACTGGTTGTTCTCTCCAACGTTGAGCTTATTGTGCCAAAACAATCTTTCAAAACTCTCAAATTTGAAACCCTAACTAACCCTAACGTCTACTAACCTAAAAAATAATGATGACGTCATGCCTTATTTGAGCTTTTGGTTGATAGAAAATATTGTGGCTTAGTCATCTAATGATAGACATTGATACATTGGTAAATTTCATTGGTTTATTTGCAAAATGTTGACCTCTTTGTCTATTATACTAACCCTAAAGGAAAAGCTGACGTCATCTCTAGCATAGTGACGCAACAACTTATAGTGTGTGAACATTAAATGATATTTAATGCATTGAGTTAATTCAGGGATTGATCATTTCATTGGATGCTATATCATTCTGGTATTTGTTGACAAGTGACTTTATATTGCCATTATTGCAAACATTGACTTCTTCAATATTTACTATTATATATGTTCATATACATTGAAATATAGATAGTCATTGGTTTATGAAGTACTAACCACTACTGCATGTATTAGTTTCATTGTTGCCTTGTCTCGCAAGCATGTACCCTTCATGTGGTTTTTCTTCATTTGACTATCTTCTTGGCGGTAATTTGTGGAGGGAAAACTTACCTTAAGCCTTTAACCCTTTTCCTTTCAAAACCCCAGATTGCCAGGGACGTCTCCCTTGGGCTTAGCCACCCTAAATAGAAAGAGCCCCCCATCGAGGTGATAGTGGGTGGGGAAGCTCCTGTTATGCCAGTTTGACCCTTACCCTTCAGCTACTTGACCTAAACTACAAACTGAGCGATAACAGGACACATTGCAAGAAATTGTCCTACCAGGAAGAAAGGAAGACAACATGCATCCATTGTCGATGTTGATCCAGAACCACATCAGAGAGATGAAGAAATAAAAGATGAAGCATTCTTCTTCATATTAACACTCTCAAGTACGGTTCCTACAAATAGTGATATTTGGTTGATTGACAGTGGTGCCTCCAGGCACATGACTGGATACAGAGAACATTTTACAGACCTTGTTGAGAAAGAGTCTCGTCTACATGTTGTACTTGGTGATAATGCCAGATATATTGTGAAAGGAGTTGGAACTTCTACCTTCCAACTAGATTCTGACATACCACTTCAATTAAGTGAGGTACTATATGTACCTGGGATGAAAATGAACCTTGTCTCTGTTTCTGCCTTAGAGGATAAAGGCTAAAAGGTTACCTTCTCTGAAGGAAAAGTTCTTGCATGGCACAAAAACTCACACATGGATTCTACCCGGGTGATTGGTGTTCGAGAAAACAATTTGTACAGATTGAATGTTCTACCAGTCCAGGTCCTATTACATGATACTATGAACCTTGTCTATGTTTCTGCCTTAGAGGATAAAGGCTAAAAGGTTACCTTCTCTGAAGGGAAAGTTCTTGCATGGCACAAAAACTCACACATGGATTCTACCCGGGTGATTGGTGTTCGAGAAAACAATTTGTACAGATTGACTGTTGACCAGTCCAGGCCCTGTTACATGATACTATCAGCTTGAGCGAGCTATGACATAGAAGACTTGCTCATTTACATTATAGAGCCCTTCCCACTCCGAGGAAGATGGTGACAGGCCTTCCAAAGATACATATCGAGCATGATGGCGTTTGCAGAGGTTGTGCTCTTGGCAAGAATGTCAAGGGGTCCTTCTTGAGCAGTGACAGTAGATCCAAGGGGATCTTGGACTTGATACATATAGATGTTTGTGGACCCATGGCTGTTGCTTCCTTGAATGAATATTTGTACTATGTGCCCTTCATCGATGATCACTCTCGGAAGGCGTGGATTTACTTCTTGAAGACCAAGGATGGAGTCCTTGCGAGATTTCAAGAGTTTAAAGCTCAGGTTGAGAACCTGACTGAGAGGAGGATCAAGGTGCTGACATCAGATAATGGAGGAGAGTACACCTCCAGGGATTTCAGTGATTTCTGTATTGAGGTAGGGATCAAGAGGGAGTACACTGTTCCTTTTAACTCTCAGCAGAATGGGGTTGCAGAGAGGAAGAACATATCCATCATCGAGGCAACCAAAGCAATGATACACGATCATAATCTACCTATAATTCTATGGGCAGAGGCATCCATGATAACAGTATACGTTCAAAACATGAGTCCTCATAAGATTCTAAAGAACATGACTCCTGAAGAAACTTTCACCAGAGTGAAGCCTAAGGTTGGACACTTAAGGATATTTGGGTGTCCAGTATACTTTCATGTACCCAAGGAAAAGAGGACCAAGCTAGACCCTTCAGGAAGAAAGGGTACATTTGTGGGGTATAATGAATCTTCGAAGGCATATCGGATCTACATTCCTGGTCAGAGACAAATCGAAGTTAGCAGAGATGTCACTTTTGAGGAAGAGATAGCCTTTCGAAGATCTAGAGAATCCCAGATGGAGATTGACAGCGAGAAGAATGAAGAGACAATACCTTCTCCCCCTTCAACAGTTTAGAGGGAGACAGTTACTGATCCAGTTGATCCTGTAGCTCCAGTTGATGTTCCCAGAGACATTGCAGTAGGCCATAAGAGGCCTGCTTGGGCTCGACAGACTCTGCAGGAGGAAGAGGGACATACAACTCCTCGTGGTAAATTCCAAGAGAGTAAGAGACCATAGAGATTTTCGAGCTATGTTTCAGCGATGAGCCACATCATTGATACTGAGCCTTCTTGTCATGGAGAAGCAACATGTCAGCAGGTTTGGCAAGATGCCATGACCGAAGAGTATCAGTCCATCACGAAAAATGATGTGTGGGATATTGTTCCGAGACCGGAAGGGAAGTTTGTAGTGACTTCCAAGTGGATCTATAAGATCAAACATGCAACTAATGGAAGTGTCGAGAAGTACAAAGCGAGATTTGTGGCTAGAGGATTCTCTCAAGTTGAGGGAATAGATTATGAGGAGACATTTTCTCCTGTTGCCTGATACACTTCCATCCGTACAATTATTTCCCTAGCTGCATCCATGGGTTGGAGACTACATCAGATGGATGTAAAGACAACCTTTCTCAATGGTGAGATTGAGGAAGAAGTTTACATCGAGCAGCTAAATGGATTCATGATACATGAGAAGGAGTCTCATGTATGCAGGTTGAAGAAATCCTTGTATGGACTAAGGCAGGCACCTCGTGCGTGGTATGAGAAGATTGATGGATACTTGATGAGTTTGGGCTTCAACAAGAGTGTTGATGATCCCAACCTATAATATCACATTGTTGGCGACGAGTGTTTGATTTTGGTCCTATACGTTGATGACTTATTCCTCATCGGTTCAAAAAGCCTTATTGTTGAATGCAAGCATGCATTGGCTTCTGAATTCGAGATGAAGGACCTTGGTATGATGCACTACTCCTTGGGACTAGAAGTGTGGCAGAGGACTGATGAGATTTTCTTGAGTCAAGGAAAATATACAATTGAGATATTGAAGAAATTCAGGATGACAGACTGCAGATCCATGCCTACACCGATGGTGATGAATTTGAAGAAAATGAATGAGGCTTCTTTTGATTCAGGCGATATTGATCCACATCTTTACAGACAACTGATTGGATCATTGATGTATCTGGTTAACACCAGACCTGATATATGCTATGCAGTGAGTGTACGCAGTCAGTTTATGAGTCAGTCGAGACAGACACACTGGATAGCAGCGAAGCATGTGTTGAGATATCTACGAGGCACAGTTGGTTATGGCTTGAGATATGTCTCCGGTGTAGACATGAGTTTGCAGAGATATGCCGATGCAGATTGGGTAGGGAGCACAGTGGATCGGAAGAGCACATCCGATTGTTGTTTTACTTTGGGATCTGCCATGGTTTCCTGGTGCAGCAGGAAACAAACTTCTGTGGCTTTGAGTACTGTAGAAGAAGAGTACATTGCATTATGTGTGGCAGTGTGCGAAGCAGTGTGGCTTCACAAGCTCCTTGCAGACTTATTTGGTCATGAGATGGATTCCACCGTTATCCATTGCGATAACCATAGCTGTGTGAAGCTCTCAGAGAATCCAGTGTTTCACGATAAATCAAAACACATTGAGATCAAATACCATTACATCAGAGATATGGTGCAGAGGAAAGCAATACATGTGCAGTACCTTTCTACACACGAGCAAGTTGTAGATGTCTTCACCAAACCGCTTGCTAGGAAGAAGTTCGAGTACTTTCGTGAGAGACTTGGCTTGGTGGAGAATGCCTCCCTAGCTGAGAGGGAGTGTTGTTGATTGCAGCTTCATGAGACATTCTCCAGGTCGTTCTCCTTTGGACTGAGTTGAGACGATCTGTGAGAGAGCCCATGTGATGGGTGTGTCATACTCCTCCACACTAAGTTGAGATGACGTGTGGTCTCTTGTCGTGCTCCTCTGGACTGAGTTGAGACGATTTGAGATGGTCTTCTGCTAGACTCCTATGGACTTAGTTGAGTCGACTTGAGATGGCTCTCCAGATGGTACTCCTATGGACTTAGTTGAGTTGATCTATTGAGAGTGACGTCCCTGTGGTTGAGCACAGGTGGACGTGTCCCTAGTGGCTGAGCACTAGAGGATGTGTGGATCCTTGCTATATTGTCTAAGAGTAAGATTTTTGTGTAACCCTAATTGTGTAAAGGGTACAGGTCGGCCCCACCATGTAAAGATAATTAATATTTGTGTAAAGACTAATTATATCATTGAGTTATAGAAGTCGGCCCTATTGTGCCAATAGACACACCTATTGCTGTGTTAGGTCTTGTATAAATAAGAGAGTAAATCCCCATTGTGGATCACTCTCACGCACTTCATTGTAACATTCTGTCAAGCTAAGTGTATGACTGAAGTGCGCACTTCTCTTACGCGCAAGTTTCAAGGTCATAGAGCACCCTCTTGTGTGCTCTAGGGTTTATGGTGTGGGGGATCTTCTCTTGACTCTATAGCAAAGGATTGCTAGGTTTTTCCCTTGATTGAGAAGGGTTTTCCCAGGATAAACTCTGTTGTTCTTGTGCATGGTTATTCTTCTTGTGATCTTGGTTACTGCAGCTATTGTATATGGTATTGCTGCATTGTTTATGGTTCAAGTACATGCTAAATTGAAATAAACTACATATGCATGAGCTAAGCATTAAAATTCAACAAAATTCTGAGCACAATGGCTGAAAATCCTCACAGAACAAATTTGCATCCCCAAGAGGGTACATATCAAGTGATGACCGAAGATCACCCGGAGTATGCCGTGACAAGTCATCCTCGAAGGGGCAAAACAAATCTGTAACCATATCATCACTAGGTTGCCAAGCATCTGAATCATACATGCATGGAGACCAGTCCTCCGATGATGACAACTCAACCTCTTTTGCTTGAGAGCTACCCTCAATGTTGTAAATGGGGTCTCTATCAAAAATGAAATGACCAAAATGCCATCTATGTCTCCCAACCTGTATGAAATCATCAATGTGATTGTCAACTATATCCAGGGGTTGTTCAATGATTTCACCTGTATCATAGGCGTTGATTACTTCTTTACAAGATTGGACAACTTCATCTTCTTCAAAAGGGAAAGTAGATAACAATGTCTCGTTCAGGCCTTCTTGATCCAGGTGGATATTGGTGGCCACCCACCTATTCCGACTGGCTCCTCGTGTCCGTTTTTGTTCAGCACGTCTTTCTGTACTCCTTTATAATTGTGAGTTCTACACTTCTGGGGTTGTCTGAAGCCTCACACATTTTCTAGGTGGATACGGGTGGCCTCTCGCCTAATCCAACTGGCTTATTTTGTATGTTTTCATGTCAGCACATCTAGCTGTACTTTCCGGGTTGTTTTGGGGCCCTAAACATTGTTCTTTTGGCTCACCACAATCAGACTGTAGATGGAGTTAGAGTCTGACAGCGGAATGTGTAGTTCTTTGAAAGCCCTTTCCAACAGGCTATCACGTGCCTAAAACGGAGGTTGTATGCAAAAGTTATGACCCTAGGAAGTTGAGGTACCAAATTACACCAACTTACCCATAGGGCCCACATGACTTTTGGCGTTTCACCTTCTAGGGTTAGGTTTTTGGATGTCTAGGGTTTTGGCATTCATGAGTAATATGAAAAGGGCCTATGGAGCCTCATTGTAATCCATTTTGCTCAAACAGATGCACGTAGCAACCACATCTCTTCTCAGAGATAGCTACCACCATTCGAGCAAGTTTCAGTTTTGCAGTTTTATAGTTTCAGCCTATTTCATTATTTAATAGAAGATATTGTTCACTGAATATTTGTGTTATTCTTCCTATCTCCGTGTTTATTGTATTCAGTCTGTTAATTAGTTAGTTCCGCTCCTAAATCCAGATCAGTGGTATCAAAGCGGTTTTCTCTTCATTTATTTTTCTTCATGCATGTCCCCGACAAGGTCTGGGTACAAGAAGTTGGGACTCGAACCAATCGAGCCATTACCAGATCGGCCGCGCCGAGCCCGACAACAACCCATGGGAGATGAAAAGAAAGATGATGGAGCACGAGATCCTATTAAAATGTTGCTCGAGGAAGCCCTCGCGCGACAAAGGAACAAAATGATGGACAACTTTGCGTAGATTCTTCGACGGTTGCCCATGGGAGAAGCATCTTCATTAGGCGGCCATGCAAACCCCTTCAAGGTACAGGTAAATTTTGATATTCCATTATTTGAAGGACTGATAGATGTAGACGCTATAGATAAATGGTTGAATCTGCTCGAAGGATATTTTTTGGTCGACAATTTTTCTGATCGGGAAAAGATCACTTTTGCATTCCTCAAGGCCGTTTCCCATGTTAAAGACTGGTGGGATACTTACTCTGAGCAAAGGGCCGTGGAGGAATCTTCACTTTTTGTGGTGGCCCCTACATGGGATTCCTTCCGGGACGCCATTAAAGAATAGACTACCCTGTTGGAAGCTACGAGGACCAGTGCACCAGATGGAGCACCCAACGTCAAGAAAGGGACCAGACAGTACCAGACTTCACCAATATTTTCCATACCCTCCGCACCAAATTGAGTATCAAAGATTCTGAGCGTCATTTGGTGCTCAAATACCACAACTGTTTGCATGGATACATTCAAACAAAATTGGAGTTCCTGGACATCGCCTCATTGGGCACAACTTATAGATACGCTGTCAATATCGAGCATAAATTTAAGCAGAAACGACGAGAGTTTGGATCTGCAAACCCCTCATAGCCGAAGCAGGGCAAAGTCAACCCCAACCCACACAACAGGGGACCAAGTCGCGATGGTCGCCCTCAGGACAATCTGTCCAAGCCGCAACACAAGAAGGGCAACGAGAAGACGAAAGACACAGGAAAATGGTGTGAGTACCATAAAATCCCTTGGCACAACACTGAAGAATGTTGCTCCAAGCACTCCCTCGTGGCCGAACTGAAGGCTTTTGAGTCAGAGGTCGATTCCGATTCCGAGTCAAATCCTGAAGGAGGGAAGTGGATTATCGATGCTGAACCCAGTGCCACGGTCGCTACCACCAAAGTTCGGTCAAGCGAACTAGAAGAACCAGAGGAAGGGGAACGCCTCTTTCACTCGCAGATGTGGGTCAAGGGGGCTCCGCTTCACTTCATTGTCGACAACGGTAGTCAAAAGAACCCGATTTCAGCAGAGGTTGTCAAGTGACTGAACCTTCCAATGACACCGCACCCGCAACCCTACACCATCGGTTGGCTTCGTCAAGGAAGAGATCTCCGTGTCAGCCAACAGTGCCATCTGCCCTAGGACATCAAGCCTTTCAAATATGAGGTACTGTGTGATCTTGCTCCCCTTGAAGTTTGTGATATTCTTTTAGGACAACCATATTTGTGGAAGCGTCATGTTGTGTATGAGTCTAGACCCCGCAGTGTTATTATTACTTTGGGTAGACAATTGTACAGGATCCCAGAGGTGGCACCGCCTACTACTATTTCTTTAATCTCTGCTAAGCAATGCAGTAAGGTCATTTCACAGACCGGAAAGTTCGTCTTCTTTGTGATCCGTGCTCACAGTAAGCAGAAGATTGCTGCCACATCCATGGCCTCTACACAATGCCTCTCTTTGCCGCAGAAGCAAGTGGATGGGATCGTGGAAGAATATAAAGACATCTTCGTCTCACCTATAGGGGTATCGACACACTGCCAAGTCAAGCATCCAATTGATCTGACCCCAACACATCTCTACCTAATGGACCAGTCTATCGACGCTCGCTGATGGAGAATGATGAAATCAGGCGTTAGATCCAAGAGCTTCTTCAAAAGGGGCACATCAGACCCAACTCCTCCCCTTGCAGAACCCCGATTGTACTGGTGCAGAAGAAGGACGGGACTTGGCGACTCTGCATTGATTACGGAGCCTTAAACAAAATCACAGTCAGGAACCGCTACCCCATTCCTAGGATTGATGAGCTTCTTGACCAACTCAAGGGGGCAAAGTTCTTCAGCAAGATTGACCTGAAGTCTGGCAACCATCAGGTTCCCATCGAACCAACTGATGTCTGGAAGACAACCTTCAAGTCTAAAGAAGGTCTCTACGAATGGCTAGTCATGCCCTTTGGCTTAACAAATGCACCAACCACTTTCATGAGGTTGATGGATGATGTATTGAGACCCTTCACCAACTTCTTTGTGGTAGTATATTTGGATGACATCATCATCTTCAATAGAACGTGGGAGGAGCACATGCGGCATATTCAACAGGTTTTGAGCACTCTGCCGCAGCACAAGCTTTATGCCAACTTGGAAAAATGCTCTTTTGGCATGAACATGATCCAATACCTAGGCTACATTGTTGATGAGCATGGGGTACATGTTGATCTAGCTAAGACCCAAGTCATCCGTGACTGGCCAACCCCGACCACACTGACCGAGCTTTGCTAAGACCCAAGTCATCCGTGACTAGCTAGCCTCGACCACACTGACCGAGCTTCAGAGCTTCATAGGACGCGCCAATTTTTACCGACGGTTCGTGTTGGGATTCTCCCATATTGCCTGGGTCCTCAGCCAGGTGACCAAGGGCGGTGGTAGGGCCAAGTTTGTGTGGGGGAAGGTGCAACAATGAGCATTTGAAGATCTGAAACATCGTTTGTGCTCAACTCTAGTACTCTCCTTGCCCGATCTGCAACAACCATTCGAGATTGAGACTGATGCATCTGACTATGCTGTGGGCGCAGTTCTCACTCAACATGGGCATCTGGTGGCATACCATAGTGAGATACTCTCTGATAGTGTCCGAAAATACCTCACCTATGACAAGGAAATGTATTCCATTGTACAAGCATGTCGTCAATGGAAACATTACATTCTGGGGAAAGAGACGATCACACACTGATCACAAGCCTCTACAGTTCATACAGACACAGGGGAAATTGCAGAACGACTGCCATCAGAAGTGGTGCACCTACTTGTAGCAATTCCATCTCAACATAAAGTATAAGACATGTATCTCCAATCATGTCGCTGACTGCCTCAATCGGCCTCTTGTGGCTGCACTTACCACTGTGCTCCATTCCTGTGGACATGAAACATCAGAGTGGCCCCAACTTTACTAGCAAGATCCGGACTTCGCCACCACATATCAACTCTTGGGTACAGGCTCCACTATCATTGATTTTCGCATTCAGGACAGACTCTTATGCCACCTGGGCCATCTCTGTGTTCCTACAAGCGAGCGTGCAAAGCTGATTTGGGAAGCCCACTACAGTCGGGTGGCAGGACATTTTGGCGTAGAGAAAACTGTGGCCGTTCTTCAACAACATTTTTATTGGCCAAAACTTCGACAGGACGTCAGCAAATATATCAGATCTTGCACTGCCTGCGCCATTGCCAAGCCAACCATCAAGAAGCAAGGATTATACACCCCTCTTCCTATTCCTGAGAAGCCGTGGGAATCCATCTCCATGGATTACATGTTTGGTTTGCCATCCACCAAGCATGGAAATGATTGTGTGTTTGTGGTCGTTGATTGGTTTTCGAAGATGGCCATCCTCACAGCCTGTAAGAAGAATGTCACAGTGGCAGATACTGCCAAGCTCTTCTTCGAACGAGTTTGGGTTCACTTTGGGATACCACAGACCATCATCTCCGACCGAGACAACAGGTTCCTCAACACCTTTTGGTCGAGTCTCTAGTCTCTGTTGGACACCAAGCTCACAAAATCCACTTTCCACCCCCAAACCGATGGCCAAACCGAGGTCGTCAATCGGATGATTGTGCACATCCTGCGCATGTACAATTCTAAGCATCCCCGTACATGGGACGAGAGTCTCCCATATGTCCAACACAACTACAACAGGGCTCTCCATAGTTCCACCGACCATAGCCCATTTCAGGTGGGTCTGGGATTCCAACCCTTGGGACCCATTGATGTTGCACTTCCTCTTGCCACCGCATAGACAAAATCTTCCCCTGATCAGTCTGCGATCGACAAAGCCACCAGATTCATTGAGCGGATTCAGCACATCCGCCAACAGGTCCAGGAGATTTTGCAGAAATCCAATGCTAAGTACAAGCAACACCATGATAAACACAGGGTACAGCACTAGTTTCAGGTTGGCGACAAAGTCTGGTTACATTTGCAGAAGGAGCGTCTCATCGGGTTCTATCGGAAGCTTCGACCCCTTCGTTATGGGCCTTACACTATCACTAAGGTTGTGGGTAGCAATGCTTTTGAGCTCAACACTCCACCCTTCCTTGGTCTGCATCCAGTATTCAATGTGGACCTCCTTCAACCATATTTTCCACCATTATTGGACACCTCTGAGATCACCGAACAACTGACACCAACAGTGCTCAACCCTGACTGCATGGAACAAACATCCATTGATCAGATTGTGGACACACAGGTCAAGGGCACTCGCCAACAACGGATCCAACGTTATCGAGTTGTCAAGGCAGGGTAACTCCTACACCAAGGCAAGTGACTCACCCGGGGCCAAATCGAGCAGAAGTTTCCTCACCTGATGGGGGAACTCAATGCAATGGAGACCATTGCTTCCTAAGGGGGAAGGATTGATCCAGGTGGATATTGGTGGCCATCCACCTATTCCAACTGGCTCCTCGTGTCCGTTTTTGTTTAGCACATATTTTTGTACTTTTTTATAATTGTGAGTTCTACACTTCTGGGGCTGTCTGAAGCCTCACACATTCTCCAGGTGGATACGGGTGGCCTCTCGCCTAATCCAACTGACCTGTTTTGTATGTTTTCATGTCAGCACATCTTGCTGTACTTTCAGGGCTGTTTTGGGGCCCTAAACATTGTTTTTTTGGCTCGCCACAGTCAGACTGTAGATAGAGTCAGAGTCTGACGACGAAATGTGTAGTTCTCTGAAAGACCTTTCCAACGGGCTATCACGTGCCTAAAACAGAGGTCGTATGCAAAAGTTATGACCCTAGGAAGTTGAGGTACCAAATTACACCAACTTATCCATAGGGCCCACATGACTTTTGGCGTTTCACCTTCTAGGGTTAGGTTTTTGGATGTCTAGGGTTTTGGCATTCATGAGTAATATGAAAAGGGCCTATGGAGCCTCATTGTAATCCATTCTGCTTAGACGGATGCGTGTAGCAGCCACATCTCTTCTCAAAGATAGATACCACCATTCGAGCAAGTTTTAGTTCTGTAGTTTTACAGTTTCAGCCTATTTCATTATTTAATAGAAGATATTGTTCACTAAATATTTGTGTTATTCTTCCTATCTCTGTATTTATTGTATTCAATCTGTTAATCAGTTCGTTCCGCTCCTAAATCCGGATCACTTCTGCAAGAGAAACTTCATCGAGATCCTCCTAATAACTTTCTTCATTTACACAATCATGGAATAACGCATCATCAAATTTTTCAAAAGGATTCTAAGACTGGGTGTATTCATCAAAGGGGCGGGCCAACACAAGCATTTCATCTTCAGAAGGATCTTCTTTCTCTTGGCAACTTTCTTCATGGATCTGCTGTTCAACCAAGTCTTCATCATCTTCAATAGAATCAAATATTTTGCCATCCTGATCTTGTTCTCTAACAAGTTTGCAGAGTTCTTCTGGCATCAAGAATGTTCGATCCCGGGTTGGAAATCCTTCCTGGTTGCCATACCTTTCTGTCACAGCATTACACAGTGACTTCACTCTGAAATAGGAAATGGCAACCTCCCACACCATGTTCAGGGTAGGATTCCTCTTATAATTTTGAAGGATAGCATTGTACTCTTTCTTTCTTTGCACACAAAACTTGACCAGGAAGTACTTATCATGGCAGTGTTCAAGTAATTGTTCATAGAACTCATTGTCTACCTGTATGTTTTCTTTGAGGTACTCAAAACTTTCCTCATTACTATCATCCTCAATCTCTTTTTCTTCAAATGTGCTTTCATCAGATTTTAGAAGAAGTGTTTCTTTCAAACCTTCAATAAATTCTGAAAGAAAAGAACATCCCTGGAGAATGTCCTCAAGGTCTTCAATAGTCTCTTCAATATTTTTATGGCCCCAATGCCTGAGGAAGTCTCGGATAAGGATTATTGAGGAAGAAATACTTTTGTGTCTACAAGAATATCTGATCCAATCTCTTTGCCTTTCTTCGAGAGATAAGAGAAACAACCATATAATCACATCTTCTTGTTCAATGCTGCAGTATATGATGAACTTAGCGAACTCGACGACATGTGCAATAGTTGAGGATGGATCACCATCGAACTTAGGGACATGAATCAACTGTTTCATCGGACATTTTTTTGGATACCAATTAATAGACTGAACATCCAAGGCTTTGTATGCCTCATGAAATCGCCATAGAGACATCTTTCCATTAGTTGGGTAAACTCTTCAAGAAGTTGTCAGATGAGATCAAAGGGTAGAAAGGGAAAGGTGGGTTCTTGGAAGGTGGAGTCGTCAGATGAGATTTAGGACAAGATTATCAAGGGTGGAAGGGGAACGTCCTTCAGGTGGAGTCACCGGACAAGCTAGGAAAAATGCCTTGGGGTAGCTTGCCAAAGTGTCATTAGGGTTCAGAAGAGGATTCGAAATTCTCCCCAACAACGACGCCAAAATGTTATCTCAAAGCCCAACCCAACCACAAAATGGCGACAACTAAGAGAACACCTACCCACTGTCACCTTAGGCAGGTATTCCTGTCACTTTAGAGATGCAGTAATCATCTCAAGGGGGGAATCCCGATGACCCTAGGGGGAAATGAGATGGAAAGTGGTATGATGGAAGTGTAGCCCCTATAGGTCAAGATACTAAGTGCGGAAAAGGCTTGGGAAAGAGTCTTGGTGGTAGCCAATGGTTACCGAGAGGTATGAGTACCTGCAAAGGGTGATTTGTACTTGCCCGAGACACAAGGAAAGCTAAGTATGCACGTAATATGTTAGGTGGACAAGCAAGTTAAGCTTGCTGTTCCTAATTGCAGCAGTAAACAATAATATATATCAACAACAAAAAGATAGCAAGAGCTGCAAATAAAGATGCTAAAAGTCTAGTTGAATAAGCAAGAGACAAGCTCGCAAACACTAGTTTAGCTCAAATATGAAAGAGGCAAGACTTTAGCATGAAACAAGGCTGAAATGAAATAGTGTTGCAGAGATACTTTTGCAGCCTTGTGGCTGTAGCAAACAAAGTGTTACAGCAGCAAATTGAACCACTAAAACTTACAAAAAGTTCACCCAAAGATGTGTTGAGATTAGTAGATTAATGTGACAAACTTTCAACAGCTTTCAACAGTTGAAGGCTGAGTTATTAAGAAGTTTGCATTAGGGTTTCTGCAGCCCTAATGGCTGTAGATAAAAGTTTATAACAACAGCAAGAAGCAATTAGCCAAAGGTGATGCCCTAGTGGCTCAACCAAGCATATCAAGAAAATAATTGATTCCAATTTAGACAACCTCAAAATCCCGAGATTTCACGTTAACCAATGCAAGATTTTATTTCTCCAATGCAATCATATTAGTGCCTTTAGCTATTGGGTTATGGATTCAAGTAAATAAAGAGCTAACAATGCTATCTCCTTGGGGGTGTAAACCCTCTTACTCCCCAAGGCAAGCAAATGCTAACTAGGAGATACTAGGAGGGTGTGAACCCTTTTACTTCTCCTAGTAAAACCTTGTGCAACAAATAACTTCTAGACAAAAATGATAGATAATGGTGGGGTTGTAAATCCTTATACTCCCCAATAAATCTAGCAAATCAAACTTGTAACCAAGCAATGAAGCATCAACAAGATAAATCCTTACCTAGTCCAAGAAATAACAAGATAAACCTCCTCTTACCAAGATAAATCCACCACAAATGCAAAAGAAAAGCTCCAAGAGAGGTAGCACACTACTTCTTCCACCAATAGCATGAAGAAACCAAGACAAGAGCACAAGAGAGAAGAGGTTGCCCAAAGAGGGTGCAAATTTCAGCTAGTAAGGCTTCTCACAATGGGAGAGCTATGATGAAAATGAGATACAAATGATCTCTATTTATACAAAATGTCTTAAAAATAGTTTGTCCACTTAAGTTAGGGTAAACACAAAATAAGGGGACAACAACCCTTATTTTGCCCCTTTACACAAGTAATTCATTTTTAATTCAAACTTAAAATTTAAAAAGTGCACAATAGAAACCCTGAAATGACGACACCCCTATGAGGGTGAAGTTTTGACCCTTTGAGCAAGTCGTTGGAGTGGAAGGTTGAAGTCGTTGGGGCTCATAGAGCCTCCCTCTCATGCACTATAGCCTCCTCCCACCAAGTCATGCCAAGTGTCAAAAAATAGCAACCTCATCACCACCAAACCCTAGCCCCAATGATGATGTCAACTCTTCAAAGGTGATGTTTTAGCCACTCCAAGCGAATCGTTTGGCATGTGAGGGCTAGGAAAGGTTCTCCAAGTTGTCCTCTAAGCCTCCAAAGTCATGTCTTCGTGATCCGGCATGTGGGCCCTTGGCATCTAACTTGTGGGCTTCAAGCCTCATGGAAGCTCAAGCTAGGCTTGTTCCTCCAAAATTGTCCACCAGCTGGGTCCTGCAAAGACAAATGGATATGCCCTCCAAGGATTTCAAGTCAAAGCATCATGATGAGTAAATCAAATCAATAAAAGAGCCATCTAAGCATGTACATCCAAACTACCTCATGAAAATAAACCATTGCTCAAAGACCCTATGCAATTTGCCAAGTTTAGGTATGGGAGGGTTGACAAAACGATCTATTGGGTGAATTGTACCTCAAGTTTAGGCGTGTTTCCCAAGGGGACCTCCTTCTAAGTCATGTGGATGATGTGTCATGGATGAGGGGAAGAATTTTGGGCATGGGGTTCATGACATACAAGGGGATGTAGTGTCTCATTTATGGGTGCCTTTGAAGAGGGGGTGTTGCACCTTCGTTTTCAATGCATCCTTTTTTCAAACCCATTCAATGCCATTCATTAATTAGAAATCCAAAACCTTGGGTACTCCTTATTGGTGAATCGATTAGCTTGGGGGGCAGTACCACAAGGCCACTTGAAACTAGATGTACACAGAGTGCCATATGCAAGGAAAGAAAGAGACACCGCATGAGTGTACACACCTCAACAAGTGGGGACATTTATATAATGTTAATTTGCTTTTGCAAGTCTTTGATTTTTTAGGAGAAGCGTTTCATTGCTCTCAAGACCTCTTTGGGCGAGCATCTGGAAGGTTCATAAGTAGGCTTTTATCTTTTGCCAGCTATCTCCCCTCTGGGCCTTCAACCCCTTCTTCCCATGAAATGAGGGACAACCCCTTCTTGGGTCAGTACACTCGAAAATCCCAAAAGGTGAGGAGATGAGGGTTATGGAGTGTGGAAAGTGACAAGTATGATTGGGGATGGCACGATGACTCATCAAAAGGACCTCCCGGTAGCAGCCCTATCCCTAAGGGTGACCCACTTACTAGAGCGCAATGTCAACCACCAAAGTGAAACAGGGCAAAGAGCATAATGTCCAAGCAAACGTCACATAATCAAAAGCAGTAATAGATGTAACAAACTCAAGTGCCTCAAATATTGAAATGACACTCACCATAACACCTGACTTGTACCTCATGGAGTAAGACTCAATGTCTTTCGGAGGCCAGCTAATGTGGTGGATACCGTCGCGATGAACCTGGAACTGTGGTGGTGAGGTGGGTCTCTGTCTTTGCAAGTGGACACTGTTGGTCAAGCTGTCTCTCGGTACTCCATGTCTGCAACCTGAGGGCCTCGAGACATCATCTCCTTAGTTATCCCTAAGAGTTGGGGATAACAGGCCCTTGGCATTCGACCTGTGGGCTTCAAGCCCCATGGAAGCCCAAGCTAGGCTTGTTCTTCCAAAACTGTCCACCAACTAGGTCATGCAAAGACAAATGGATACGCCCTCCAAGGATCTCAAGTCAAATGCATCATGATAGTAAATCAAATCAATAAAAGAGCCATCTAAGCAAGTACATCCAAACTACCTCATCAAAATAAACAAATGCTCAAAGACCCTATGCAATTTGCCAAGTTTAGGTACGAGAGGGTTGACAAAGCGACCTATTGGGTGAATCGTTCCTCAAGTTTAGGAGTGTTTCCCAAGGGGACCTCTTTCTAAGTCATGTGGATGAGGTGTCATGGATGGGGGGAAATATTTTGGCCATGGGGTTCATGACACACAAGGGGTTGTAGTGTCTCATTTATGGGTGCCTTTGTAGATGGTGTGTTGCACCTTCGTTTTCAATGCATCCTTTTTCCAAGCCCATTTATTGCTATTTAATTAATTAAGGTCCAAACACTCGGTACTCCCTAGGGTGAATCGATTAGCTTGGGGGGTGTTATCGCACGGTTTGTAGAAAAGATTGAAAAGCTTGAGTCAAGGGCAAGACCGGCGTAACAGGAGCTTCCCCACCCAATGTCACCTCAATGGGGAGCTCTTTCTATTCAGGAGGGCAAGTCCAAGGGAGACGTCCCTAATGTCAATCTGGATAAAGGAAGGTCGAAGGATAAGGTCAAGTCAAGGAGGAACCCTTCCACAGATTGATGCCCAAGATAGTCACAAGAAGATCACTGCTAAAGCATCTGTTTGCGAGACAAAACAAAGACAACTAGAATATATGCTTGCAGTGGGTTAGTACCAATAAACCAATGACTATCTCTTAGTACATAAGCAATTATTAAATGCTATTATTGACGAAGTCAATGATGGCTAATAAAGCAAAGAG
>WSFP011429832.1:0-21779 GCA_009831015.1 Picea engelmannii | reverse complement strand
CAGGAAAGTGTGTGGAGGGCATGCAGATGAACTGGTAAAACTACCTCGTCATAGAATTAGAAAAGGATTTTCGTGAATCCAAAGACTTGGGATATGAGTTTCACTACAGTTGGTTTATCATCTTGATCACATTTGTGACTTGGAAAATGCATGAAGGAGCTACATTCCCAGATATCGAACCTAAGGAGCCCTTGGACGCTCAGTATTCCACGCTATGGTATACTAATGACATGAAGAAGCAGTGGCAGTCTAATGTCGTGTTTCACAGGTATTATCAATAGTTGAAAGTCGCCATTAAAGCATTCCCACGTATGACACCACATACTTTGCATCAGTATCAGCCCATAGCGAAGTTCTGCATTGATCACCACTTCATTTACATCACCGCGTGAAGAGATGAGCACCAGGAAAGCTTGTATTCATACTATAAGCTCTCGGATGAAGATATGGAATAGATCATAAAGGAATGGCCAAAAGAATTTATTTTACCTATCGGCGATGTAAAGTTATCTGACACTGAAAATACAGAAATCCTTATGGTCACACGAGCTGAACATGTCGGACATTCCAGTGGGGAAAAGAAGCAGAAAACGCAGGTTGAAGTCCAGTACATAGAGAGTGATGAAGAGGAGGAAGAGGAAAAGTCAGGAGATAACAAGTCTGGCTCATCAGAAGGAGGAGAAAATAAAGTAGAAGGACATGGAGTAGGAGAAGATGAAGCAGAAGGATAGGGAGGAGGAGAAGACAAAGTAGAAGGACAGGGAGGAGGAGATGAAGAAGAAGAAGAGCAAGGAGGAGGCAAAGCTACCACCCCTCCACCTGAAGATCCCCCTATTGTGACAGTGACCCCACAGAAGAGGAAATTTACTCCGAAGAAACCCTCATCAAGGAAGAAGAGATGCACCAATAAGCCACAGTTGGGAGCCACTCTCACTAACGAAAAAAATAGTCTGGTCCGTGGAGCTATGGAGGACGCCTCTGAAGACATGTTGCGGAGATACGTAGAGACATAGGGGCATCTATATGAAAAGATTGAGAGAGAGTTGAAGGAAGTGCAGCAGGTTTTTTGTTTGGTCCATGCAATGCCTACTGCACCTTGCTCATCACAAACCACAGAATTGGGCGACGAACCAACTCCACAGGGTGAACCAGGGATTTGGATCACCCTCCCCCAGTATAAAATCAAGTTTCCCACCCCTGCAGCACTAAAGGCTATCCCCAACCTAGATTTTGAGGTTAACCTTAAAGGAGTACCTCCAGGACAGGTCGAAGTATTGGAGGCAGGTTTAAAGGTATACCGAAGGGAACAGAGAGAAATGATCACTGAAAGAGAAGCCCATCTAAGAAGGCTTGCTGATGAAACAAAAGATCGATTCTAGAGAGCTCAGAAAGAGAAGGAGAAGGCTACATAAGCCTTGCAAAAGGATAAAGACGAAGTCCTAGTACAGTTACGACAAGCGCATGACAATGTAGTTGCCTATGAAAGAGAGAAAGGAGAGCCTTAGGAGCAAAATAGAGCCGACGAAGTGCAGCTCCAGAAAGAAAAAGAGAAACTACTCACAGAGTAGTCCATAGTCAAAGAAGAAGTAAGTAAAGCATGTCACTCTGTCTCGGGCTTGGTACAAAAGGAGAAAGAGCCTGTCTAAGCTCAAGTAGCAAAGCTTTCTTTGTTAAGTGTTATTTATGTTATGCATTTGCTTAGTGCTTTGGTGATGATGTGTAATGAATATATAGTTTGATTGTTTAAGTACTTTACTTAGGTTAAATGATGAATGAATGCTAGACTTAACTCACAATGCTAAGTTATAAGTGCTCAGGGTACATAATCACTTGTTATTACTACGCTTATTTGTCTTTTATTATGCTTTGCGATGTTAATTAGGTTAATAAGCTAACACATGCTCACTTCCTAAGATTTAACAGAATATTCTATGAAGTGGTCTTATCACAGATTCGTGTCCCAGCCTGGTGACATACACCTGCGTCCTTAGCCCCCCTACTTCTATCTCAGGTGAGACTTTGCCTGCTTCGCAGGTGTTGACGAAAGGGTTGGTAGTTGAGGTTTTGTTGGTGCATTGTTAAGCGTTGAACCCTGGGTCTGCCCCTATGCCAACACTCTTTTAGGATTTAAGCAACAAATTTCATAATATTTAACATGAAACAAGTAAAATTTACTACAATCATTCATTATCATAAACAAATTGCACATTTCCTATTTATTTCACCAAGAATAATCAAGACAAACCCTAGTTGAAGATATTCCACCATGCAAAATAGCCAAGTTACACCAAAATAAGCCTCTCAAAGAAGTTGTGCACTAGTTATTTAAGCCAATATCCCTTAAAGAGGGTTCAAATTTCAGTCCACACTATATGTGTGATGAGTGATGATAAAAAATGAGAGTACTTTCTCTCTATTTATACAATATGAGTGACCCTTAATTAATTTTAGGTCATAAAAAGGATGACCTTGCCAAATTACATCAAAAAACCAATTTTTACATAAATGAAAGTAATTAAATCATAAAATCATCTCCAAGAGTGACATCATGCCCTTCTAGGGTGATGTTTATCTCCTAGAGTGGAACGTTGGGCCCCATATGTTGAACATTTGGCTTCCAAAGGCTTTCGATGATGTCGCACATGCCAACCAGCGTGCAACTTCCCTCATAAATGCAAACCCTAGCTCTGGGTGACGTCCAAGGTCATAATGATGACATCATAGGATTTCAAGGGTCAATGTATAGGTGGAAGAGAAAGATCCCCTTGGGTCTAGGTATGCCAGAGTGTCTCAAGGGAAACTATAACAACCCGGTTCTAACCCTTATAAACTATAATGTATTATGTAAATATGACCTAAGCTAGTGAGCCGATAAAGTTGAAAAGGGGCCAGAGTGCCTAGGAAATGTAACACTTCCTATACATTAATAAAATACATCGTTGGCTACAAGACCAATAAGGAAAAAAGAGATAGGGAGCTATGATTCCACGAGAGAGGGGGCTTGAGGGGATAAGTCTTTTTATTATTATTTTATTTAACCATCATTGATTTTATGGAGAAAATGGGGTTACATGAGCTTCTTGGGAGGAAGGCCATGTGGCTCTTGTCTTCATGTAATTATTTAAACATCCCTTGGTGGTTGTTTTGGGGTCGTTCTTCCCTTGGTTTGACCTCTCCTCACTGGCTCACTTGTTCTTCTTCCTCTTCACTCGCTACTACTAGTTTGTGTGATCTTGGGTTGTGCATGGAAACAAATGGTAGGAAGAGGAGAGCCATCATTGAATGCATGTAATGATTTATTGATCATTCTAGGAGGGAATGGATTCCTGTGTCCATGAACTTGATGGCAGTTCAGATGGAACTTTCCACAGCTAAGAGTCCTTGGAATTTCCAGTAGGGAGATTTCCTGACCAGTAGCATGGAGCCTTGGAGAGAAATGGAACAGCCTCAAGGACTGCATGGTAGAGAAAGGTATTCATTTCTTGGGGTTGTGCAGGCTGAGGGGGAAAGAGAGCTGGAAATTATGATTGTTGTGAGGTTGGGAAACTCAAGAGATACTTAGCCAACTACTGTTTATTTAGACTTGGCCTAGGACCCATCCTTGTGGATTCATAGCCCTGGCTCGGGGGTGACCTGTTGTTGAGAGTAAATGAACAACAACGTCTATGGTTGGGAGGAACGTCCTTGGTCTGTAGCCAGTTGGTGAACGTTTACTTGCATATATAAGTGCTCTCTTTGTTTTTTTTTTAATGTATTCCATTGTATATTTAATTATCTCTGAGATATGTATTCTAATGTGCCTATCTGTTGGTTATTTGTTTTGCATGGCACGGTGTTTATCTCTTTTATGTTGTAGCATGGATCTTGTCTTATGCATGTGGTGTGCATGCTTCTAACATTGTTGAGAAGTCCTTTGTTTTTGAATTTGGATCAGAGAAATGAGTCTTGGGGTTGCAACATGCTTATCCTATGGGTGGTTGGGTGTGTTGCAACCTGTTTAAGTGTCGTAGCCCGGCCTCTAGGTGGGCGGGTATGTTACAGATTGGTATCATATCTTCTGGTTGAAACACCCGGTCGGTATGGACCGTGTCTATTGGTCAGAGTCTCGTGGTTGAGATAAAATTTTGATCGTGAAGTTGAAAACCTCAAGAGGAATGGCATTGCAGAATCTAGGCAGGAGTTAGAATGTCATAGATCCTTTGTAAGGGTTCGAAGGATCGTGACCCTCCTCTTCGAATTTGAGAGCGATCGCCACTATGGGATCAAGAGATATTCGGGATTGTTGGATCGAAGGGCAGCTGAACAAGGGTCTTCTGATGAAATCGAATCAAAGGTTAAGTCACAATCGTTAGATTGCTTGGAGAGAGATCAATGACCAGGAGGCATTGCGGGGAACCAAGTTATATGGGAGTTAATTCCCCAAGGCTGTCCCACAATCCAAACCACGGTTTCACCGAGGGGTTATGTGTCAACGTCAAAATAATTTCGGGGTGAAAGGCAGGTCACTTCAAACCATTGATGTGTGCCCCCACAAATTGAAAGGCAGTAAATGATGTGACATGTTAGTGCTTGAACATCGGAACTCCGAAGAGCCGAAGTAGATCCAAACCGTTGATCGAAGTGGACACGCGGCAGGAGATTCTACACTTTGGCGAATAACCACTTCAGAAGAAAGATGGATACAAAAATCCAGAACTCCCGAAGGCCCGAAGCCTAGAGTTCATCTGGACTGTCCATCAAAAAGGACACGTGGCACCAGATCTCTCACTTCAAATACTTAGTACTCCGGAAGGTTTTGCAGAGCGAAGCACTAGCGAAAGAATTACCTGAAGTCCCGAAGTAATTGAGGACTGTTGATCTCAAATAAAAAAGGACTATTGATATTTGTAGCGTTATCTCCCGAAGTCCCGAAGTTCGGGGTTAATACGGACCGTCTGATAAGGGGGACGCATGTCGACATATTGGCCACTTCGGGAATTCAGAGTTTGGGAGAATTAGAAGTGTGTTAGTGTTGAAACTCCTGAAGCTTGAAGTCCCAAAGACCGAAGGGCCGAAGTGGTGGGGCACGATGACATCACCTGGAGGTGATGTGGACCCCAGAATTCTTAAGTGACGTGGCTTGCGGATGTCACTGGGGATGATGTGGACACATGGGATGTGTGCCACATGTTAGTAAGTTTTGAGCATATGGAGTATTGAAATTTCAGTTAGAACATGACACATGTCACTCGCCCGATTGGGCCATGTGTCCGCTTCTAGTACTTCTCCACATGGCGATAGATCATGCAGTCTGGAGACTAGGCACTCCAGAGGAAAAATATGTGACAGTTTTCATTGGGTCGAGAACTCCCGAAGGTCGGAGTACATATCGACCATTGATCCTAGAAGACACATGGCAGTATATCTCGTAGTGGTTTGAACGATCAGTGCTCCAGTAGAAAGTGAAGGCATAGAGTTTGAAACTCCTAAATCCCAAAGATCCAACGCGATTCACAGTCGTTGATCTGTGGGAGGACACATGTCGACAGATCGTGAACTCCAGGTAAAAGCATTATGGGAGGAAGCAAGTAGCGAAAGTTGAGACCTATGAAGGTCGAAGTCCCAAAGTGGATTTCGATCATTGATCATGAAAAAAAACGAGGGTTGTTGATCTAGTCCTGGTTGAAGGTTCTGAATTTGCGAAGTGTCGAAGGCCGAAGTCAACATTAACCATTGATTTACTTAGGGATATTTCCCAACCAATGATCAATTATAGTGGAAGGATAGAGTAAGTGGAGGGGTTAACCAACAATAAGCAGTCACCACCGCTTTATGACTCATTTGGTGGGTAATCACTTCGGAGAAATTTCTACTCTAGAATTCAGGAGCCACGAATAGTCTAAGTTCTGAATTAAATGAGAATCATCCAACTCATCATGACATTAAAATGTGACCATTGATTTTGATAAGTGATCAAGCACTTCTTATCTTAGCACCTGGTCACCACTTGCGGTCGGATGGAATAAAGAAACAAAGGGAAAAGAAGAGGCAATGCTCAAATCAATAAGCCTATGGTTTTGCGCATATGGTCATATGTAAATGGTTTGAAGGAAGTGCCTCATAAAGATTTGATTCGATAGAGAATTAACACTAGAATAATACAGAGAATTGATAAAGGATCAAAATATGATTTGTTTGTGAATTGAGAACACAACAGAAGCATGAGTAAAATATAATGATTCGATCCATGTCTGTGATCAACTCATGGAGACAAAAGAACCGACACACAATCATGATTAAAAGAGAGTTAATTCATGAGCATTGTGAATGAAGGATAAAAAGGAAAAATGATATTAATTAAAGAATAATATTATCATTTAAATGAAATGTTACCTGTAAATTTAATTGACAATTTTTGTATGATATGTATAGTTCTAGCAAGATGGCTACTTGTAGGTTTATCAGGATTAGAGATATAACCAGATCAATTCAAGAATAGGATCAGATGTTAGGTTCATGGAGGCATGACTTTGCTTACAAAATTTGGATGAGGTACTACAAAAGAAAGAATCATCACATGGGACATGAAGCTAGTAGGTGAATAATGCCATTAATGGGCATAGAAAGGAAAATTAAGGCTCCATAGCCTTGAAGGTAGAGATGTGTAGATAGTTGCAAGCTTGATGTGGAAGGAAACAAATATCTTAAGAGATGGTGCGTGAATAATCTCTATGTGTCAAGCATAGGAGTTCCATGGAAGGATTTGATAGATATGACTTATCTACTGTCTAAAAGCTTAAATGTGAAAGAAATCCACTTCTGATATCAGAGTTCATAGTGGAAGCAAGATGCCAATACAGAGGAATTGGAATGCTCTCTCACTTCAAAAGTGGCACTGAATGAAAATGGATTCCCGTTGGGGAATGGTGCTAAGTGGGAAAGAATGGCCAAGTGGAACGTGGCTGGAAAAGTGTTCAGACCCAGGGAACCATGCAGATGAGAAGAATGGAAGAACACAAGGCAGGAAGGATCTAAATGGATTCAAGGACAACCAACTACCACAGAAATAGATAAATAAATAAGTGAATTGAAATAGAAATGCACTAGAGTGCATGAAGCATAAAATGAAGTTAAATTGCATATGCATTAGTAGGCATGCTGACAGTAAATGTTTGGTGCATATGGATGTGTAATTTTGCATATGTACATGCTTGGATATGCAAATAACATGTTGGTGAACTTAGAATAGTTTGTTATTATGAAATAATGTTTGAGTATGACTAAAGGATGGATTATGTATTCAGGAAAAAAGATACAGTAGGGTTAAATACATGGATGTTGTTGTTGCTTATAATTTCCATCGAGGTGAAGACCCATGAGGATGGCATGAATGGTGATCAAAATGATGAAGGGGAAAGTCGGTGAGATTCTACAAATATCATTTGGTCAGACAACAACAAGTAGGTTGGTAACAACCAAACAGGTATGCATTTAGTTTATGTTGATGCATACATGTTGAAGGGGATAGAGGTAAGAATACCCTAAGTTAATTTTCAGTATTTAAATTGATATGTAATGGCCGAAGGCCTAGAGTGTGTAAGTGTTGTTGATGCTAGAATGCACTTAGATAAAATGTCAATTGCATATTATGTTATGATTGGTTATGGGATCATAACCAGGTTAATTTAGGAGACATACTCCATATATAACAATGAATATCCATAGAGCTAGTCATGTGTGAGACCATAATATGGTTGGATATGGAAGGGCCATAGCGCTATGTGCATGCTCAATGGTATCTACTGTATATATGATGTTTGGATTGCAACCTCTTTTCCAACACTGAAGAGCACTTAAGGATTATATTATTGGTGTTGTGTTTGGGTGGAAAAGGAAGGTAACCAAATAGTTAGGCAAGTAGTAGGAAGTGTGTGTATGATGTGTTGAATCGTTGGCCATACCTTCCAACTCATCATGGCGGAATACATGACATAGTTTTGTGGTATTATGTAGTTGATGCATGGATGCATTGTGTAGATGTGACCATGGGTATTGGCACATTGATTTTTATCTTATTAATTGTTGCATTATGAAAAGTTAGTGTGACTTATAATACATGTGTATGTAATGATGAGTTCATTCCAAGTTATAGTTGGATTAATAGAAGTAATTGAATTATAGTTGTAAACAATTCTGAGAGCACTTTGTGATTTTGTTTTGAATCATTTCCATGAAAATATATATCTTGTACATAAGATATTGACAATTTGTTTGGTTGAGGAATGTTGAAATTGCAGGAGGAAAGGGGTCTTGGATATGGTAGTGTTGTAAGCCCATACAGAAGACCAATGCCTATTGTTGCAAGAGTCAAATTGTTATGAGCAGAGGCTCATGTCTAGAAGTTTTATTTTTCCTATATAAAAAAATTTGGGGAATTATGATTTGATAATTACTGGCGAATTGTTTTGGCCGAATGTAAATTGAAGAAATTGCAGGTAGAATGGTCTTGGATATGGCAGGGATCTAAGACCATAAGGAAGACGGATATCTACAGTTGCAGAGCCAACCATTATGAGCATAAATATCATGCTTGGAAAATTTTATTTTCCTGTATAAAATAGATTTGACATTTATGTTTGAAATGGTTATAATGATTTCTCATGATGATTGTATGTGTATAATACAGATGAGATGTTGGATATGTAAGTTGGAAATCATGGAAAAGGCTATTGTTGTGACATGAGAACCCTATGTCCCTAGAAATATTCTTGTGCAAGAGAACCTTGGTCAGGCAAGATGGATTGCCTGAGGGTCTGCATAGCAGAGAAGGGGATGCCTGAGCCTGGGCCTGGAAAGTGAGTGACCACAAGGAAGAGGAGACTTTGATAGCTCTTGATTGGGGTCATGCACACAATGGGTGCGTCAAGGAAAATAGTGAACCAAGTTAATGAGACAACCATATGGATGCAGATCCATGAACCGCAAAGATAAGTATTGTATTGGATTATGAAAATTTACTCTTACAATATGAGAAAGAATGAGAATTTTGTGCACAAATTTTGAACTGACATGCTCTCTAATTTGAAATATTGTAGGAAAACAATGAATTTTGAAGATCTAGAAAAAGTACCAAATTATGAGAGAAAAGAAGGTGATGCTGGAGTAACTAAATCACAAAGGCATGGAAGGAAGAAAGTCCAATGGACTTGCTGCAATTGGAGTTCTGGAACCCATAACTCTGAAACTTCCTTGCCAAGTGCATTGAATCCCTGGGGAGAAGTGGAACAACCTTAGGGACTGCATGGCAGAGAAAGGGGTTCATTTCTTTGGGTTGTGCAGGGCTAAGAGGGAAGGAGATATTGTTGGTTGGAACTTCTGCCAGAAATATAAATTATGAATATCATCATACATGTTTTGGGTCAGAATGCCTATGCATACATGTTTTAGGCCAGAGTGCCTATGTATATAAGATTGGGCTGGATTGCCTATGTGAATTAAGGCTAGAGGGCTTGGAATTGTAATGTTAATAACATTGGAATGGTGTTTTTCACTGAGGACAATGCCAAAATAAGGGGAGGGCGATGTAACATCCCAGTTCTAACCCTTATAAACTATAATGTATTATGTAAATATGACTTAAGCTGGTGAGCCGGTGAAGTTGAAAAGGGGCCAGAGTGCCTAGGAAATGTAACACTTCCTATACATTAATAAAATACATCGTTGGCTGTAAGACCGACAAGGAAAAAAGAGATAGGGGGCTATGATTCCACGAGAGAGGGGGCTTGAGGGGCTAAGTCTTGTTATTATTATTTTGTTTACCCATAATTGATTTTATGGAGAAAAGGGGGTTACATGAGCTTCTTGGGAGGGAGGCCATGTGGCTCGTGTCTTCATGTAATTATCTAAACATCCCTTAGGGTTTTTTTTGGGTTCGTTATTCCCTTGGTTCATCCTCTCCTCACTGGTTCACTCGTTATTCTTCCTCTTCACTCGCTACTTCTAGTTTGTGTGCTCTTGGGCTAAGCATGGAAATGAATGGAAGGAAGAGGAGAGCCATCATTGAATGGTTGTAATGATTTACTGATCATTCCGAGAGGGAATGGATGAATGTGTCCATGAACTTGAGGGAAGTTTGGATGGAACAGTCCACAGCTGAGAGTCCTTGGAATTTCCAGTAAGGAGATTTCCTGACTAGTAGCACCGAAGCCCTGGAGAGAAATGGAACAACCTCAGGTATTGCATGGAAAAGAAAGGTGTTCATTTCTTGTGATTGT
Source organism: Picea engelmannii (assembly GCA_009831015.1). Lineage (NCBI taxonomy): Eukaryota > Viridiplantae > Streptophyta > Pinopsida > Pinales > Pinaceae > Picea > Picea engelmannii. Next base: position 11,526 of record WSFP011429832.1, on the reverse strand, counting down.
GCGGGCTGAGGGGGAAAGAGAGATGGAAATTAGGATTGTTGTGAGGTTGGGAAACCTGAGAGCTAATTAGACAACTACTGTGTATTTAGACTTGGCCTAGGACCTGTCCTTGTGGATTCATAGCCCTGGCTCGGGGGTGACCTGTTGTTGAGAGTAAATTAACAACAATGTCTATGGCTGGGAGGAATGTCCTTGGTCTGCAACCAGTTGGTGAATGTTTACTTGCAAACATAAGTGCTCTTTGTGTTTTCTATTTAATGTATTCCACTGTGTATTTAATTATGTCTGAGATATGTATTCTAATGTGCTCGTCTACTGGTTATTTGTTGTGCATGGCACGATGTTGATCTCTTTTATGTTGTGGCATGGATATTATCTTATGCATGTGGTGTGCATGCTTCTAACATTGTTGAGAAGTCCTTTTTTTTTGGATTTGGATAAGAGAACTGAGTCTTGGGGATGCAATATGCCTAGCCTGGGGCTGCAATATGCCTGGCCTGTGGGTGGTTGGGTGTGTTGTAGTCTGTTTAAGTGGCATAGCCCAGCCTCTGGGTGGGTGGGTATGTTACATAAACATCCTCCTTTTTTCCTGGTGAAAAGCTTTGATGTCTCTCTTGCCCCTGGATAGTGTTACATCATCCATCTGTGAGCTTTCTTTCCCTCATGGGTACCTTTCCACCGGGCAAGGTCCTACAACAAAAACAAGTACCCCCTCCAGGGTTTCATAAGTCACAGGGATCATAACATGTAAATCACATCCAATAATTAAATTACCCAAACATGTGCATCAAACCCCTCTTTACCCAAACAAATTCTTAAAGACATTATTCAATTTAACAAGTCAGGTTTGGAGAAGGTATCAGGGTGTCCTATTGGGCTAATCCTCCTTAAGTTTGGGGTGTTTCTTAAGTGAGAACCAATAATGATCATGTAAGTGTATGAGGTGGCATGTGGTAGGTGTTTGGGCATGGGATGCAGTGATAATAGGTAAATGTAGATCTTACCTATGGGTTCCTTTGTAGAGGGTGAGTTGCACCTTGTCATAGATGTCATTTTTTTCCGACCCAATCACTACCTTTTATTCTTAGTTTCATTGATTTTGATATTTTTCTTTTATGCTTCAAGGGAGGAGTTGAGGGACATTCTCTTGGCTTGGTGACTAGAGGTGACAACATTATCCAGAAGCATTTCATGGACATGAGAAGGATGTCTCGTGATGAGACTCCCTTTCTCTTGGCTATGCCACCAAGAGCCACTACCCTAGTTTGGTGACCACATAGATGGTAGTTTCATACCGCTACATGCCCATGGTCAGAATAGGCAGACTCATGATGAGACCTCCCATCCACTAACCAATACCTTAAGTGTTTATTTATCTTATGGGTTCCCTTTTCTTACTGAGAAGGTTTTCTTTGCTTCCTCGAGAATCCCTGGGTGAAGCATCTCAAAGGTTTTTATATTTGTCTTTTAACTCTTTCCAACTAATTTTACACTCTGGGCCTTTAGCCCCTTCTTCCCACAAGGAAAGGTACAACCCTTCCTAGTGTGGAAAATTCCAATGCACGAAAAAAGGTAGGGGGAAATGAGAGGAATAAATATGGAAAGTGGTAAGTATGGAGGGAACGGACTATGACCTTCCATAGACCCACCCAGTGGAAACCCATCTAAAGGGAGATCAACTTACTAGGGCATCATGTCACCCTTCCATGTATGAATAGGTTAAAGAGCATAATTTCAAGGCAAACATTATGAAATGAAGGAGAATTCAATGCAACATATTCAAGTGCTTCAATAATCGGAGTGACACATACCATGATACCCAGTCTCATTACCTCATGGAGCAAGAATTACTGCTACTTCAGGACTAGGTTGGTGGGATGGACACTATTGTTGATGATAAAGAGGTTGCACTGAAGAAAAGAGGGGCCCTCTGGGGCCATGTTCAAGTTGTTCGGCTCTTGACACTTCATGTCTAGGACCTGTGGTACTGGAGACATGATCTCCTTATTTATCTCTGGGGGTGAGGACAACATCTGGCTCCAATGTAGGGACATGTGCTCACCGTAGAGCACATGAGAACCTGAACATCTCTGGTATAACCTGTGCCTACCATATCTCAACAAAATGCATCAGTAATACTTAGGGTGGTGATATAACACCTTTCTCATATATGATATGATAAAATGAAGAGGATATATAATATAGAATATAATCATAAGCATGCATATATGCAAAATGGAGAAAAAACATTATGAAAATGAAACTATAACTATGCTATCATGATATGAAGATGGTATATACAATGGATGCAAATTCATACCTACCTCTACTTACATGTTGGTTGAATGCTAGGTGTAGTCAAACAACTAGTGAAACCATCCTAGCAATATCTCATAATACCTGCTTATGTGCTTCATCATAAACCAAAACAATGACAAGTCAAGAACAAAAATAACATAAGCTAGAACATGTATCACATCATCAGAAATCGTAAAGTCTAGCTCATGGAAGCATGATCAGAATTTGGACCAGGGGTCAAATTTTAGCCCAAAAATCAAAGTGTTTGGAATCACTTCAAAATGAATGGGCGCATAGGCCTCGTCGTCACAAACCCAACACACTTCAAACGGGGTCAAACAGACATCGAATGAGTGAGATATCATGTTTTGTTCGATTTGTCAAATAGGCAAAAAATTTGTTGACTGTACAGTCCGTACAACCTACGTGTCATCACTGTACGAATCACAGATGGCAGGTGATGTGGCAAGATGCTGACGTGGTAGGTGATGATTTGGCAGACAGTTGGCAATCTTGTGGACGAATGATATTTTGACATGTGGCACTTTAATGGCAAATTGGGAGGTGCCACGTGGCCCAGACATGAGCTGCCACGTGGCACCGTGTAATTTTTTGGTACGAAAAATATTTTATGGAGTCCATGGGGTTTGAACTCTGGACCTCCCCCGCCGAATGCAAAGCTTTGGCAAAGGCCGCCCAACCGGCGTGCCCACTTAATGTTGCTTACAATATAACATATCGAATTATATTTAAAGTTAAATATTATGTAGTTCGAAGGAGGATTGGGCTGGGGCTTAGCCCCAGCCCTCGGTTGTATGCACCTTTCATGTGACCTAATTACATGGATTTCTTGCATGGGAACGTTACCATATTGTGGTTCCGTTACACTTCATTATATTACTTTAAAACCCAGTTCATACTTTGCATTCTTTCCATTTGGTTGACAGTTCGGGTTCCACTCTAAGCACCAGAAGCTTGCGGGGGTGGTTACCATATGACTTCCCAATGCGACCATAGGCGCGGAGGTTCCAACGTCCCAAAAATCCATGGGGCCCTTTTTATGCACTGGGACGTGGCCACATGGCCCCCATGCGCCCAACACCTCCGTGATTCGGGGGCTTAGTTCCCTAACTGTTCTACAATTTGACGTGTTTTGCGGGCATGCACGCATGTGCTGGGTTTAGGCATGGGAAATGCCCAGAAGCCATGTTACTCACACAGGAGGTGTGAATTGGCGAACCAGAGACAACAAGGTTGAAGGAGGAAAATGGCAGGAGGCCTAACTTCTTCATTTTTTGGCCAAATGAGGTGCCAAAAAAGCCCAGCTAGGGGTTTTGGGATGTTATGAATCCATTGGCATAGTTTTCAAATCCATTTGGAGACTTATTTTGCATTTTTTTGTACCTTGAAGTTTCAGGAGCTCCAGGGAGCTTAGGGCCACCATTGATGGAGGTCATGCTCAGATGAGCCCAAGTCTATTTTTTGTGACTGAATAATCATTTTTGGCTAATTGTTATTCTTTGAATACATTGGAACATGTTTCAGATCCATTTGAGGACTTTTATAGGTTTTTTTTCCATAAGGAAGCTCAGGGAAGCTCAAAGCCACATGTAGAAGAGGTCATGCCCGGATGAGCCATGGTCCGTTTTCAGAGATCTAATAGTCATTTTGGGGGTTTTTATGTATTCTGAACCCAATGGTACAATCAGTAAATCCATTGGAGTTGAGTAGTATCTTGTAAAATAATCTTTGACAAACTAATCCCAGAGAGCCTAGTCCATTGATGGAGGCTCAAGGAGATATAGCCCAATTGGGGGTGAACTCCTTTATCATCTTGTCTTTGTTGTGAGTTTGTTGGTTTATTTGCTGCAAGTTATGTTTGTTGTGTATTTATTTAAACCACATATTTAAACTTATAAAGACCTCACACATAAACATTTAAAAGAAGCATAAACTTGACACATAAAACCTCTTGCACAACTAAGACATTGAGCAAGGTCCTGAAGTTTATTTTAATAGAGTAGAGGGTTCTTGCATAGAAAAACAAGTCATCCCCCTATTTTCAGATCAAGGCAGGAGGGAGGGACAAAATTATGCCATGTTATTCTTCTAGGAAAGTGCTCAATCCATATCAGAAAGGGATCGTGAAAAATCAAAGGCCCAAAATATTGACCCAAAGAGTCTGACGGTTGGCTACCTTGGACGTCTTCACATCTTAAGGTCTGGGAAGGGACTAGTAAGAACCTAGAGGATGATTGACAATTTCTTAAGGGAAATTTGAAAAACTAAGATAATAAACTTGTTCTTAAGGTATTCAACCTACCCTTGAATTCTAAAATAAGGCTTTGCACCAGAAAAAACACAAGACATGGGACATGTTTCCCAACTACATCCTTAGTGACATAGCGAGGTGAAGTAATGGAAGGGGAATAGAAAACCTTTTCACAAGTACCCTACTTTGGGCAATCAATGTCCTTACCTTTATTAAAATTTGATCACAATGGTGGTTGATAGTCTTCTTTATAGAATAAATCCAAGTTCTCAAAGGAATACTCATCAAAATCCTCAAGTTATGACCGAAAATCATTAGGAGAAAATTGCACTAGGTCATCCTTGGGTGTTTGGAAAACTTCTGCAATTATGTTTTCATCTTGTTGCCAAACATCAAAATTATCAGGAACATCATATGATTGTTGTAAAGGAAACATTCGAACATATCCTTCCATATCATAAATGGGATCCTCATTAGAACCAATCACATCCCACTTACGTCTTCCAACATGTATGAACTCATCAATATTTTCAACCATGTCACTGCATTTTTCATAACATGAAGGATTTAATGCATCCAAGGGCTCCTCTAATACTTCTTCACTTTCCAAATCATAAAATAAGGCATCATCAAAAGCTTGGAAAGGGAAATAACTTACACTCTTCACTTCTTGTTGTGCAGGAGCTTCAATGGCCTGAATGACTTCATCAAATGTAAGAGGGTCTAGTACATCATCCCCAAGACTTGTCTCTTTAATCATCTTTTTTCTTTCATCAAAAAATGAAGGACCTAGCTCTTCCAAGGATTCCTTTAGTTATTCACCTTCTAAATCATAGAACAAAGTATCATCAAAAACATGAAAAGGAAAATGACTCATCGCATTCTCTTCATCTTGTGCAGGAGAGATAGGATGATGGATGGCTTCATCAGAGGGAGGAGCACACATTAATACTTCATCATCATTTTTTATATCTTCAGGCTCTCACTCTTCAACCATGTCTTCATTATCCTCGGTAAAAGCATGAGTAAATTATTTCTCTTCCTCATGGGATTGGAAACCTTAATTAGGATCCTTCTCCTCCACCTCTTGTTGTTTGATGACTTGTTCCCTGCTTTCCTGAAATTTACTAACAAATATTTCAAGGGAAACTAGTATTTCCAGACTAAGAGCATATGGGGTATCTTTGGGGTCATCAACCTTAGTTTGTCGAATAAAAAGGTGTTCTCCCTTGAACAAGGAGATATTTTCCTTGATTTGTATAGCCATGTGATAAGCTTCTTGGATTTTTCTTGGCCCTTTTTTACGGAGGAGAAACCCTAAATGCACTAAGAGTGCATTGGTATAGAGGTAAGCGAGGTACTTATCTTCAGGGTGATGGCTTCTAGGAATTTGGTCTAGCAATTTCTCAAACCTGGTATGGAATTCCTTGAAAGTTTCGTTCTTAGTTTGTTTCATGTACTCGAGTCTTTTTATTAGCATGTGGATATATTCTAATTTAATACAACATTTCTCGAGAAAGGTTTCTTATAACTACCTCATAGATGTGATGCTAGCATTAGGTAGATCATTATAAAATTTCCTAGAATTGCCATGAAGAGTGGCAGAAAGAAGTTTCATTGCCAAATATTCAACATCATCATTGATAGGGTGGAGTTGAAAGAAAGCACAAAAATTATCCATGTGATCTTCGGCTCTAACTCCATCATTACCAGTGAATCTAGAGAGCCAATTTTCATACCTTGGAGGAATTTGTCAAGGGTAACCCAGGATTTCACTCATATATAAGGGTTTTAATTTACCTCGATTCCATTGAGAATCCATGGTTGGCTTTGTCATTAGTGGAGTCACCAGACAATACTTATTGGGATCATCAAATGGAAAAGATGGAATCACCCTCAGTGGAGTTGTCGGGTAAGCTTTGTGAAGTAAATGCTTTGCATAAAGTCTTACCAAAAAAGTATCATTCGAGAAAAATTGACTCGATGTTCCCTAACAACGACACCAAAATGTTATCACAAAATCTATACTTTCCCAAAGCCCAAGGAAAGTGGATGCAATATTTGCGTAACATGGGGTGACCTATCACTATCACCTTAATTGGAAACCCTTTTTTGTTTAGGAGTATATTAAGATTACCCCAGGGGAGACATCCCCAACGACCTAAAGGGATGATAGATAAGGAAAGGATGCAAGAAAATCCCCCTCTCATTAGTCACTCGGTTCAAAAGGTTCTTATGGCCTTTAAGGGATGAAGCAAATGGTAAAATGGAGTGTATCTGTCCAAAACAAGAAAACAAGAAAATATAGCAGCTTGCAAGTACAAAAATATGATGTCAATCATTCTTAATACCATGAAACTTCAAGAAATGGGCTAGTTGATATAAAGTTGCAACAATGTAACAGTTTATAACAAAAATGAGTATTTTGTAACAGACATAAGAATTATACCTTGAAATTGCTTGAAAAAGACAAGAAAAAGTAACTTTTAGTAGGAAAATTGATAATAAATTGTCACAACCAAATTTGGCAATGTTTAGCTAGCATTTAATATCACTTTTGCAAAGAATTTACTGCATTTCGATGGATGTATAAATATTTTGTAACAACAACAAATTCTAGTGCTCAAAATTGCAAGAAAACACCATGCAAACTCAACATTTTTCTAGTAGATTTATTAGCAATTGTCACAAGTGATTTCCAGATGATCTAAGTATGAATTATGTAGGTGAATGTGGAAATTTAGCATGAATTAGTATTGTTGTAGAAATGATTTGCAAAAACAACAAGTTAGATAAGGAGTTAGTCTAGTTTAGTGTTAGCAAAGGTTAGCAAAAGCTTCAAGAAGAAAGGTTTGAGTGTTTGTTTGATCTATCATTCACTATAATGAGTAGACTAGTACCTTTTATGGTTCATGGAGTCACAATAGCATCGAAAAAAATTGGAGCAAAGTAGAAATGATAATACTTTGTCAAAGGAGAAGGGATGGATGGAGGAGGTGTTGGTTACCCAAGGCTTCAAGCATCCAAATCCTAGGGAGAAATTTTCTACGAAGTAAGGAATCTTAGGCCCTAGCGAATTTTCCTTCCTTAGACTATTGAAATAAAATATGCAATAGGAAAGTAGAGTAACACTAGTAGACATCTAGAACTTTAGGGCTCTAGTAGCTACTTCTTAAACAAGGTGCACTTCCGAAATTTAAACAAGTGGAAAAATATAGAGAGAAAGAAGTAACTTATGTTTCTCTCCTAGGATTTAATCAAGCAATTTCAATATTATTATCAAGGCTATGACTGAAGAGTTTAAATTCTATCATCAAAAGAGTACACCATACCATCCTCAAGAAAATGGAACAGTAGAAGCCTTCAATAAGATCCTAAAGAATGCTCTGATAAAGATTTGCAATGTCAACATGGATGATTGGGACTTGAAAATACTAGTAGTACTATGGGCATACAATACTACATGTAAGAAGTTGACATGACAACCACCATTTAGGTTGTGTATGGGCAACAAGCAACGGTACCACTGGAATTCCCGGTACCCGGTCTGCACGTAGAAACAATCACTAACATGATAGAAAGAGGTGCATTAAAGGAAAGATTAAACCAACTAATGGAGATGGAAGAGGATGTGATCCTGGAAGGATTTCACCAAGAAGTACATAAAGAAAGAGACAAATATTGGCATGAAATACATATCAAGGGGAAGAGTTTCAAGGAAGGAGGCCTAGTCTTTCTCTATGACAACAAATTTTTTCAACATCCGAGTAAATTCATAATGCATTGGTTAGGGCCCTATGAAGTCAAGACTATCACAAATAGAGGATTTGTGCACCTAAATGATCAGGAAGGAACATAATTGAAGGGAATGATCAAGGAGAGTCGACTGAAATTGTACAGGGACAACCGACTCCCTAACAATGAAAAGTTACAACGCAGTAAGGACATGTACATAGTGTAATATAGTAGAATTTAGAATAGAAAAATGACAAAAGAAACAAAAAAGGAGAAAAATAAGGAAAAATAAATACAAAAACAAAAAAGGAAGAAAATACAAAAATTACTGGGAAACTTTGTGCGTAGAAAAAATGGACTCGAAGCGAAAAATGGAAAAATGTCCACGCACAACAGATGGATAAAAAGAATAAAAACACTGCACACTAACAAAAAAACACAATGGAAATGCACGACGCACTTAAAAATTAGGTGCACCAGAGAAAGGACAAATGGTTAGAAAAGAAAAAAATGATGGTTATGACAAAAAGGCACCAATTAGCAACGTTAATGAAAATTAAATGGAATGTACTCGTAAAGATTTATTTCATTAATCGCATCCAGGGAAGATTCTCTGAGAAGCTTCACGACATTGATGAAACCTTATATATAAAGGGGAAACGCAGACATATTACAACTTATTGTGAAATTGAAAACTTGCAGTGATAGAGAGCACATAGAGAAGAAGCGAATAGACGAGTGCATAGTGCGAACCAGTTGAATCCCATTCGAAAAAAACCAAGAAATACCCATGATGACACCACCAAAGTTGGACGCATCGAGCCAAACAATGAGGAAAACCCATAGCAATGTTAGAGTGCCTCATGAAACTGTGAAGACTGAATAGGAAACCGCCCAGAGAGAGGAATAAATCGATGTTGACGTGATTCCCTCGCCACAAGTCGAACCAGCAAGCCCTAAACTGGTGGAGGAAAAAGCACATGCCCCAACAACAACTTCCAAGGAGATTGAAAGGAAAATTAAATCACTCACAAGTTGTAGTTCCGCAATAATCCTCGACCGTTAATCTCCTTTGAGAGTCTCCATAGTCATCAGATCATCTCAAATGTGGAAGGATAGGATAAGAGGAGCTAAAAGGTTGAGATTTTAATTATCCAAATACTCGTCAGCCATCGGATTAAAACCGATTCCCGTCAGTCGTTGGATCATGTTAAAGTGGAAGGATAGGATAAGATACAAGAGTTGCATCGCAGACGGATCGTGTCATCGATCCTAGATTCCAATCAAATGAACATCCTTCACTACGGGTCTAAAATATGTGAGGAACTTATGCTCTGTCAGTTTGAGATTTGAAATACCCGGAGCCCGAAAATCCGAAGTAAATAAGGATTGTTAGATTTGGAGGACGAATGAGGATCGTTGGATTAGGATAGTTGGTCTACAGACCACGTTAGCAAGGACGTGTGGGAGATCCATGTCAACGAACCTCATCAGCAAGGACGTGTGGGAGATCCACGTCAGCAAACCTCATCAGTAAGGACATGTGGAAGACCATGTTAGGAAGTACACATGGCATAATCAGAATATGAAAAGTGTCAAGAGGAATTTGATTCGTGCCATGTCAACAAATGACGTAAACGAGTTACGTCACTCCGAGAGAATTGCTTCGGGAGTTTCAAATGTCAAAAGTTACGAAGTCCCGAAGGACGAAGACCTGAATTTTCTCTCATTCGTCGATCTAAGAATACACCAGAAGTTAGGACAGTCCCTAGATCCAGGAGAAGAACATGTGCTACATGAGGATCCACATCAACAAGACTACATCAGCAATGACACATGGCACAATCAGACACAGACAAGTGTCAAGTTGATTAAGCATTTCAGGTACATGAAAATCACAAATCTGAGTGACAAGTGGAAGCTACTCGGCTCGTGACACGTCATCAAGTGACGTAATCAATTATGTCACTCCGGGAGTTTTTGCTTCGGGATTTTTGACCACCACACTTGCTCAATGTCCCGAAGCCCCGAATGTCGAAGACCCGAAGTGGACACGAGATGCCCGATATGAAAGATCACTTCAGGATCATTCCTGATCATTGATCTACTACAGTGGAAGGATAATGTAAGAAAAACCGTTAAACTGACAGCAAGAGGTGTCCACCGTTGATGACTTACATAGTAGGAGGGTACGTGTCAACGGATCGCAGACTCTGGGTGAAATGCTCCGGGAGTAAACGAGAGTTTGAAAATTGAAAGTCCTGAACGTCGAAGTCCCGAAGTGGACATAAGTCATCTGATCTAAAAGATCGCTTCAGGAGTGTTCTCAACCATTGATTATACTATAGTGAGTTTTGAGTCTTGAGAATTCTAAAGCCCGAAGATGCGAAAGGATCTCGACCATTGATCGAGAGAGGGACACACGTCAGCCCATTATCAGCTCCGAAAGAATGACGTTCAGAGGAAAGAAGGTGTTGAGATCTGAAATCTCTGAAGTCCAAAGACCTGGATTAAAAGGTGGTCGTCCATCTCGATGCCTGATTAAGTCCTAACCGTTGGATTTAACAGTGAAAGGATGAATGTAAGAATCAAAGCTGACCGTTGATCTGTTTCCGTGAAAAAAACTGTCCGATCTAAATTCGAAGGTTTGAAATGTTGAAATCCCGAAGTTTCGAAGTGTGAAATTCCGTCAGTCGTACATCTCGTCACAAGATTGAATCGTGACCATTGATTTGATAAAGCGCTCAAGCACTCGTTTGGCTTAGCATCTGGTTACCGCCGATGGTCATATGATATAAGAGTTTTAAAAGGAAACTATTGTACGTCGCTATAGTCGGTAAGCCTATGGTTTTGTAACGCTCTGTCATATGAAATGTCTTGAAGGAAGTGCCTCCATAGAATTAGGTCTCTGTGAAAATAACAGAGATTCGGGATCAAGTATAAAAGATTAAATTGATCCATGACTGTGATCAATTTATGAAAAATCTTCACGGTAAAATAAACAAACAGTAATTAATATTAATTAATAGAAGAGGTACGATGGTCGAAATGAATGGACACAGTTGTGTCACACTCACACCGTTTGAAGAGTATATAATCAAGAAAGAGTGTTGAGTAGAAGAGTGACTCTGCAGTTCAGAACATAGGATAAAAGGATGAAGCAGATTCCAAGAAGATATTAGAGGAAAGAAAATGTGAATTACAGAGAGAAGATGAAATGC